>CAJHQP010011991.1:0-13472 GCA_905132765.1 Moricandia arvensis
GCGGCAGTGAAGAAAAACTAAACAACTTTGCAGCATTCTTGGGAATAGCTTACTTTGAGTTAGACTCTGAAATTGATGGTGAGTCTGAGGAAGAGCTTAATGAAAGCTACAAGGAAGTTCGTGAAACATTGGTACTGATAATCTCTCACTAACAAAAGAGAAGGCACGTCTTGAAGCTGAACTAGAAATAATATGGCAAGAACATCAGAGGGAAGCCGAGCTTGCCAAAGAAAGTGTGATTCTGATTAAAGAAAAACAAACTCTTGCCATGAAAGCTGAAGATTTCAGCGAGGAAGTGGTTTATGAGAAGAACAGAGCTGGATCAACAATACAAGAAGATTAAGTTGCTTACTTGAACCAAACAACTCGACAAACTTCTGACATTGGGTAGAACTGAAAAATCGTACATGGGGCTTGGGTACACTGGAAGACAAAGTGAAACCACCGGTGAAACAAGTTTTGTCTCAAGAGGATATGCACACCTTGAGGAGGCTAATACATGAAGTTCATCAAGTCAAATTACTGGTTGTTTCTTTTGTGGAAAGTTTGGTCACTACAAGATATTCTGCCAAAAGTACCTTGAGAAGGTTAAAAAATATGTAGACAACTAAATTTGGGAGAACCGGGAAAACCAATCAAGCTTGGATAAAGAAAGCTGACCTGTACTCAAAAACAGAAACTAGTGCAAGAAGTGGACTCCGATGTAGCATGACCTTGGTCACTGAATACTTAGATTCAGATTCATGTGTCTTTGACAGCGGATGTTCAAGACACATGACTGGGAATGCTAAGTATCTGGAAAAGGTAAAATGGCGAAGGGAGAAAAGTTACATTCGGAGATGGAGGAAATGGAATCATCAAAGGAAAAGGTAGTACAAGTAACTCTGACCTGCCTAAGTTGGTGAATGTATAAAGGAATTAAAGGAAAATTTGATTAGTGTGAGTCAGCTGTGTGATGAAGGAATCACAGTTGTGTTCTCAGCTACTGAGTGTCATGCTATCAATGAGTATGGGATAACCATATTACATGGAGTAAGAGCTAGCAACAACTGCTACATTTCGGAAAAGAAGATCAAGTGTTTATCAGCACGAGGAAACGTTGAATTATGGCATCAACGGCTAGGGTTATGAATCTTGGCAACATGGCAAACCTTGTGAACAAAGACATGATCCGAGGAGTACCAAATCTCCAGAGAGATGACAAAACGGTGTGTGGTGCATGCAATCAAGGGAAACAGGTGAAAGTCCAGCCCAAGTAGGTACCAGATATTAAAAAATTAGCACCACTTGAGCTTGTTCACATGGACCTTATGGAACCTATGCAAACCGAAAGAATTGGAGGCAAGAAGTATGTGTTTGTACTAGTTGATGACTTCACTCAGTGTACTTTGGTCAGATTCATCAGATAACACTCAGAAACAGCTGAAAGATTCAAGATTTGGGCTCTTCAACTCATTAATGAAAAGGGAGGAATCAAGAAGATTAGGAGTGATCATGGTGGAGAGTTCCAGAACGAAATGATGATTCAGTTTTGTGAGAAAAAGGGGATTTCTCATTAGTTCTCTCCCCAAAGGACACCACACAGAATGGGGTTGTGGAAAGAAAAAATTGAACCCTACAGGAGATAAGCAGAGCTCGTTGTTCAACAGATCATGAATCTCGGAGTGATTCAAAGAAATGATTCTTGCTGGCTAATCTTTCCTCGCTTGATTATGGAGTTCTTCGGAAACAGAAAACCTTGCAGCCAAGAACCTGCGAGAAACCAGCTCGTCATGTTCTGTAAAAGAGAAAAATACAAACTTGTTGGAGAAAATTACGAGTTGCTCAAGTCTAAGGCAAAGGGAAAGGCCAAAGAAGCAACATGATGGAGAACATCATCTCGCTCAACTGGTATTCACCACCTGCTCCTTCCGCACGACCAGCAACTACCTCAAGCAGAAGAACTGGTCCTCGTCGTGTGTCTGTCTATGAACTCGAGATTTTCTATGTACCCCAAGGACTGCTCACTCAGGATGACCTACAAGAGGCGCTTCAGGACACGACACGAGCTCTTCAAGCTCTAACTGATATTGTTCAGGACCTGATGCATTTAGTTGCATGTTAGTACCATTTGGCTTTTATTGAGTCGTTTAATTACACTTGATTTTATAATCTGTGTGCTCACAAGAAGGGGAGAAGAGGATTTTGATGAAGGAGATCTAAGTTTGTGGGGGAGTGATATATCCTATTTATTACCAGTTTTAGGCCATGTTATAGGCTCTACTTAGGGTATATTATGTGTGTCTAGGCTATGTTTTAAGGTCTTTACAGGTCCAGGTACGTTTTGGAGATATATGGAGATACTTGGAGCTTTTGGAACATTTAGAAGAGAAGAATCCATAGCTTATCATTGAGAGAGTCGAAGTACAAGAAAGTCGTCGATCGACGACACTATCTTGGCATCGACCGATGGTAAAAGACCATGATAGATAAATGTTGCACACTTGCCATCGATCAATGACCAATTCGCAGATAGCCGATCTCAAGCCCAATTTAGAGACAAATGACGAAGATACCCTGGACGAATTTTTGACCTAGATTTTAGGGCTTTATATTTATGTTTTATGTATTGCACTAGAGAGAGAGCAGATTTTATTCACAAGTATTCTAGGGTTGGAACTCCAGTATTTTCTTGCACCAGAGTGAGATTTGTATTTGAACCCCAGTATTTTATCTATGCATTATATTCAGATTATTATTCTTATTACTTGAATTATGTCTGAGTACTCATCAACTAGATTTAGGGTTAATGATGGCAATCATGGATTAGCCCAAAAGTAGGATTTCTAGGTTGAGATAATATCCATCAATTGAGTTGTGCTTAATGCTTTGCATTTCTAGAGTAGCTAACAAGGATCTCGAAAGTAGGACATGGACGACTACGAGAGTAGGTTATGTGCTAGAATAGACTCTCATTGAACTAGGTTGTTAGGCGCATGCGAGAGCTGGTCTAATTAGCTTAGTGAACTTATCAAATCTCGTTCACACTTATGATTTCACCATCGATCGACATCAGGCCTTAGCCGTCGATCGATGGTCTTTTCTTTTGCTCGCATACGAGAGTTGGAGATTAAAAGGGTCAGAGTAGTTAATATTTGAGTTCTAGAATATTTACATTTTCGTGCTTCCTACTTCCATGTAGTCCATTACGCTTGAAAACCTAGATCTAGCATATTAACATTTGTATCTAGTTAGTTTTGTATCATATTTCCATATTTACATTAGTAGCATATTTCCATATTGCATATATACCTTCTAATAAGGAATATTTTTTGAAACCAATATATTGTTACCAATATATAGAATTACCTAGCTTAGTCTTTAGAAATAAGAAATCTATTGTGTGCTTTTTCTCTTTGTGGATTCGATCCCTAAGTACTACACATGATATCTCTTGGCAAGAGTATTATTTTGTGTATTAGGATTAAGGGTTAATTTGATAAATAATTTTGTTAGGATATTTATACCCTGCTAGAACAAATAAAACACACCCTGGTCAAATTTGGCGTCCGTTCTCGGGGAACATTGGACGCCCATTATATTTAATTTCTAGGCTTAGTCTAGGCTTTGGTTGTTATTGTCAAGTTACTAAAATTCTTCTTTTCTTTGTTTTTAGGTACATACAAAAGAGTAACCATGAGCAATAAAGGACAAGAACTACTATTCTCAGAACCCAAAGAAGCTCCAACGTACAATCCGCACAGAAAGACGAACAAGCATCGATTGACGGCATCTACTCAGCAATCGACTGACACCTCTTTACTGATCGCATCGAACTGACATCAGAAACCTCAGCAATGCGTTACCAACGTTGACCACAACGGCATCCGATTGACAAACACATACGACCGCATCGATCGACGACAAGCAGACGAGCTCAGATGGTTGCGACTATTGTATTGGTTCAGAATGAGAATGGAGACTTGCGCATGATCTCAACGGTCCACTGCGTAATGCAGCAGGGTCAAAAGATAGACGATACAGGGGGCTGTAATCCCTGATACAAAAGCAGAAGCAGACGCTGCAGTAGCTCAACCCAAAGCTAACGCCCAAGCTGCTCAGAGAACACTGCTGACTACAACCGTCCAGACCAGTTCTACGCCAACAGATCCGCCATTCGTCCTCCAGCTTGTTCAGAGAAACGATTTTGAGATCAAGCCCACTTTCTTCGGACTTGTAGCGCAGACGCCTTACCATGGATTGCGTCATGAGCACCCTATGGATCATCTGGAGCGATTTGAGGATCTAGTGACTGCTATTAAAGCCAATGGAGTCCCTGAGGACTATCTTTTCTGTAAGCTCTTCAAGTACTCACTCGCTGGAGAAGCTTCATATTGGCTTAAGCAGCTACCACCAGGATCTCTAACATCGTGGACTGATATCAAGAACGCTTTCTTGCGTAACTTCTTTGATGACGCGAGAGCAGAAGATCTAAGGAGCAAAATTGCTACTTTTTCAAAAGAACCTTCAGAGTCTTTTAGAAATTCCTGGATCAGATTTAAGTCATACTAGAGAGAGTGTCTACATCACGGGTTCAACGAAGTGCAACTTCTTAGCACTTTCTTCAGAGTATTGGGTTACAATATCAGATGGCTTTGGACACGGCTAGTGAGGGGAATTTCAGCACTAGGAGTCCTGAGGAGCTACAGATTGATTGAGAATCTGGCATCCAGCAGCAGTACCAAGAATACATATTTTGAGAGAAGGAAATCAGCCCCAGCTGCGAGCAAGGAGCAGATTGAAGAAGTCAAGGCAAAACTGGATAGTGTTCAGAAATTTCTCAAGAAGCATGTTACTTTTCAGAAGTAGAAGCAATAGAGTCTGGAGATGATGAGATTGAAGAAGAGGATGTGAACTACATTGATGGGAATGGTTTCCAGAGACAAGGGAATCCAAGTTTCAACAGGAACTCCTATGGGACTTGGTCAAAGGAGTAACTTTAATCAGAGTTCACACGAAGGCCCTTCAACAACAACATGACTTATGGATCTTCCTACTACCAGAATCTTCCTCCAGAAGCTCAGGAAAGCAAGATTGAAGCAATGGTTGATAGAGTTTATGAGGGACAGCAGAAGATGACTGTGGATTTCAATGGGAAGATAGATGGTCTGTACGTAAACCTCAATAACAAGTTCGAAAACCTCAGCACCCATGTGAAGAAATTGGAGAGTCAAGTGATGCAAACAATTGAAACCATGAGGAGGCATAAGAGCATGATCAAAGAGAAAATATAGGCTGGACAAAAGCACCAAGTCAATGCATTGATTGACGATGATTTCTGGCAGGAAGTTAAGAGAGAGAAGCCCCATTAAGAAGATTTTCGTATGGAAAATTCCATGTCCCTCAGCACTTCTCTTCCGCATCAATCGGCACCGAGTAGTGGGCATCGATTAATGGCTATTCATGCAGTATCAGTGGCTTCGTGTGAATCGACTAACGTCGATCGACACAGAGCTCATAACATCGATCGACAAGGAGCTAAAGCATCGATCGACAATGCAACCTCAACATCGATCGACAGATAGAAACCTAGTTGACTACCGAGCCTCAATGCAAGTCTATTATGCGTCCAACTGTGACGGTTTTCAGAACAGAATACATACACGTCTGAAGCTATGAATGTTGATAGAGAAGATGAGGGACACTCCAAGAGGAAGCAAAAGATCCCCAAACATCAACACAAAGAAGCCAATGAAAAAGAGATGGATAGCTTTGCCAAAAGAGTTTTCAAAATTCCTCTAGATAACTCTTTTGATGAAACATCTTATACTCACAGATTATGGATGTTTTTCAGGGAAACAAGGGAGACAGATGATGATATAGAGATAATGTTCAATCATCTCAGAGAGAAGATGAAGCAGAGGACTTGTCTGAGGAAGAAAAGTGATCCTGGGAAGTTTGTGATTCCATGCTTCATCAAGGGCAACGAATATCCCAACGCCCTTTGTGATACTAGATCATCAGTGAGCATCATGCCAAGGACTATGGCAGGGGAGCTGAACCTGAAAGTGGAACCATCCAATGATTCTTTCACATTTGTAGACTTCTCAAGAGTGAACTCATGAGGGATGGTAAAAGATGTTCCAGTGCAGATTAACAACACCCTAGTCCCAGTAGACTTCCATGTGATGGACATCAGGATAGATTGGAACTCTTCACTACTACTTGGGAGAGCATTCATAGCCACTGTGGGAGCTATCTATGATATTAAATTAAACAAGTTGTACCTATCTCTAATCGATCAATTTTTTTTATGAACCTATCAAGAATAAGAACAAAGCTACTATGATTGAAGTATGTGATGATGCAGAGATTGTAGCCACATGTTTCTGTGATTATGAGTTTAATGAGGAATTATAAGATAGGGCATCGATTGACACCCAACACACACCATCGATCGACGAGCCTGCAATTCAACAATCGATCGAAAACCAGGCCTCATTATCGATCGACACCCACCATTCAGAACTGATCGACACTTGCCACAACCTAGCAACTTCGAGTACGACAAAGATTACAGAGAAGAAGAAATAATCGAATACCAAGGAATTGCTATGGAAGAGACTGGTGTTTTTCATGTTTCCCATCAACTCGGGAAATCGACGTCGATCGATGGTATGCAATCACCATCGATCCATACTGGGTTGTAATTCAGAGTCCGAACTAGATTCAGCTGCAGAACGCGAAAGAGAGTATGGTTATCTACAACCATATGAATTCGGTATCATGAGAGATCCAGACGGTCACGCAAGAGCTATGGATGGCAGAATTCTGCATGTCTCAAGAGAAGATGTGGCGGATATACTTGCGATGGCTAATGGAGCTGGGAATCTTTTCGCCAACAGTCTGCGTATCGAGCATCGATCGACAATCACCATACACCATCGATCGACAGCACATCAGGCATACCAAGGATACGGTGAAGCTACAAAAGAATACAATTCAGCTTACAAGGAGGAAGAGATGATTGAGTCTCGCAGCCTAGCAATGGAAGAAGCTGGCTGGGTAATGAACGCGAAAAGTGGATAATCAAGCATCAATCGACAGCACCTCCTTGCCTTCAAACAACATCAGACGCAAACCAGAACAAGAGCCAAGAACAAAAGATGCAGATGATGGTTATCTCAGACCAGATGAGTTTGGAATTTTTAGAGATACAGAAGGACGTGCACGAGATCTCTATGAAGAATTCTAAACATACTAAGGAGGATTGTAGCAGATGCCCTTGTTATGGCTACTGGATCAGGAACTTTATTTGCACAACAGCCATCGATCGACGCACGAGTACAACCATCGATTGACAGCAAGGAACATAAGAACGTGCCGATCCATGATCTATACACTCCCAAACATCTAAAATCGATCGACGCCAACCATCATGCATCGATCGACACCATTCCAGGGGTGAACCAGTTTTGTACCTCTAATCCTTTTGGTTCAGGAAGTCCACAATCAGTCGATTGGATAAACCCACTCTGATAGACGATACTGTAGAGCATGGACAAAGAGCTTATGATGCAAACGGCAGAAGAATTTTCTACTGGGAAAAGAATGAAGAGTATGGCATCTACAGAGATGAGAAGACCAATGCACGAGCTATAGACAGTATAATTGTGAATTTGCAAGAAGAAGATATCAGGGAATTTCTAGAACGAGCTACTATGTTTGAGAACAACTACATATATTTACATGAACATGCAGCAAAGCTCGCTATGTCTATGAAGAAGCAAGAGACATACAGCAGAGCAGAGATTGATGAAATTGTGCAAGAGATCTACAAAGCTCAAGAGATGTCACTGGATGAATCTACACGTGGCTTGATGATGTCTACTATCCAATAGATAAGTGCCTTACTAGTTTGACTACACGCATGGATGAGATGAAGCGAGATTTGGATACTATTCAAAGATAGCATGCGATTGGAGCAGACAAATTGTCATCGATCGAAGGCAACATCCATGCCATCGATCGATACTGAGTTCGACAGACAGAAGTCTGCGGCAGAAAAACAATTAGAAGATAGGTTCGATGAGATTGCTTCTTCTCAGAGCCTGATGAAGGAAGATATTTCTCAACATTGAGGAATATATCATGACTACAGCTGCCAACTTAGAATGCTACAGCGCAGTATCGAGAATCTACCAAAGGAGAATGCATTCAGTGGAGGTTGCTAAGAGATCATGAAGAATGAGAAAGCCAGAGGAGATGAGGCCATGAGAAGCTTCGTTGGTACATGGTTTCAGAAGAGCAAAGAAGATGTAGACACTTGTTTTCCAAGTGTTGATCCACCCTCCATTCTAGTCAGAAGTTCAAAAACGTCGAGCTTAAGACTATAACCAAGCGCTGAGTGGGAGGCAACCCACTGTTTAGTAAGTTTTTTATTTAGTTTTTACCTATACTACTATTATTTCGAGTTTTACTTCGTTTTTACAGACTGTTTAAATCACCATCGATCGACACCATAGAGGCACCATCGGTCGACAATGGATCGCGACCATCGATCGACCACACTGCCCTACATCGATCGACCTCTCTTACAGAGAGAGGTATCGAGTTTTCTACTTAAGCTATTTACTTATGATTTATTTTTCCTAACCAATCCGGGGTGGATTACACTGGGACAGTGTAATTTAAGTCTGGGGGAGGTTCGCTAACGCTATTTGATTTGTTTTGAGTCTTATTTACTATATATATATATATATATAAAGTTTTTCAAAGAGTTTTATTGAGTCAAGAAGAGGGACTATGATCAAAGATTTATTATTGACTAACAACACTTTAGCACCATTCTTAGAAGGTTGTTTACAGAGACTACTAGAGATACCAAAGTGGATCATCCTATCCGCTATATCACACTTGCTTAGAAAGTTTGAAGGAACCAAAGCTGATTTCCAATACTAATCTCTGACATTATTTGCTTGCTTTGGGACTTGGTATACACTGGATCAGATTCCTTCTGCAAGTCTGGAAGGTAAAAGTCTGTGTGCTTCTGATTCCCCTCTCTCTCCCCTTCAGATTAAAGGATCGAACATGATTTGGTGGCTACAACCATTAAAGCTTGATTCATATGATTCTAGAAAGAGATAAAGGTCAAAAAGAAGTGAACATGATCTGGTGGCAAAAACCATTAGGCTTGATTCATGGAAACCTATCCAAATATCTCAGTCAATTAAAAAATAAAATGATACACCTCAAAAGAAGGGAGACATTGACTGAGAAGAAGTGAGAAGAGAAGAGGAAAGGAATCAGAGAAGACTACCTATGTGCTTCAGATACTTGCAGGGTAAGAGGTCCATATATCCTTTGATCGATACTCCCAAGGTAAAGCCTAACTTTTATTTTATGCAAAGAAATGAAATCAGTAGAGGGGCGAGTCAGACTAGTATTCGCTAAGTTGTTGGTAGAATGGATTTGGGTTCGTATACTAGGATAGGGTATATAAAGTTTCTCTGTGATTGACTTGATAGGATGTGGTTGCAACAAAGTAGGGTGACAGTTATATTTAGACATTATGTGAGTCTTTGCTTTTCAAAACCTCTTTCACAGCTTGTTTGCTTGAGGACAAGCAAAAGGTTAAGTCGGGGTGGGGGGGAGTTGATATAGCCTATTTATTCCAGTTTTAGGCCATGTTATAGACTCTATTTAGTGTCTATTATGTGTGTCTAGGCTATGTTTTAAGGTCTTTTACAGGTCCATGTACGTTTTGGAGATATATGGAGATACTTGGAGCTTTTGGAACATTTAGAAGAGAAGAATCTGTAGCTGATCATTGAGAGAGTCGAAGTACAAGATAGTCGTCGATCGACGACACTATCTTGGCAGTCGACCGATGGTACAAGACCATGATCGATCGATGTTGCACACTTGCCATCGATCGATGACCAATTCGCAGACAGCCGATCTCAAGCCCAAGTTAAGAGACAAATGACGAAGATAACTTGGACGAGTTTTGACCTAGATTTTAGGCCTTTATATTTATCTTTATGTGATTTGCACCAGAGGAGAGAGGAGCAGTAGTTTATTCACAAGTATTCTAGGGTTGGAACCCAAGTATTATTTTTTACCAAAGGAAGATTTGTATTAGAACCCTAATATTTTCTATGCATTATATTCAGATTACTATTCTTACTTTAATTATGTTTGAGTAGTCATCAACTAGATTTAGCGTTGAATGATGTCAATCGTGGATTAGTCCAAAAGTAGGATTGCTAGGTTGAGATAATATCCATCAATTGAGTTGTGCTTAATGCTTGCATTCTAGAGTAGCTAACTAGAATCTCGAAAGTAATACATGGACGACTACGAGAGTAGGTTTGTGCCAGAATAGACTCCTTTGAACTAGGTTGTTAGGCGCATGCTAGAGCTGGTCTAATTACCTTGGTGAACTTATCCAAATCTCGTTCACACTTCCTTCTGATGTTCACCATCGATCGACATCAGGCCTTAGCCGTCGATCGATGGTCTTTCCTTTGCTCGCATACGAGAGTTGGAGTTAAAACGGTCAGAATCAGTTAATATTTGAGTTCTAGAATATGTACATTCCGTGCTTCCTATTCCTATTTTAGCTGTTATGCTTGAAACCATAAGCATTTAGCATATTTACATTTGTAAATCTAGTTAGTTTAGTAGCATATTCCATATACATTAGTATGCATATTTCCATATTGCATCTATACCTTCTAATAAGAATATCTCCTTAAACTGATTTATTTCTACCAATATATATAATTACTAGCTTAGTCTTGTAGAAATAAGAAATCTATTGTGTGTCTTTGCTCTCTTGTGGATTCGATCCTCTTATTGTACTACACCTGATCATCTCATTGGCAAGAGTATTAGTTTTGTGTGTATAATTAAGTTTATATTGATAGTTAATTGTTAGAGTATTTATACCCATGCAAGAAACAAGTATAAACAGCATCAGATGTGTGACTGTCAAAGCAGAACAAGTAGGCACACACGATCCATCGTACGACGAGGAGGTCAGACTCAACTCTATATAAGTACCGGTACCGGAGTCGGAGAGCAATGACTTTCCAGTTGAAGCGAATGTCAGAACAGAAATTAAATTCGTAATATCTCCAGAGACCTAGCACTCTCTCACACTATATGCGTGTTTCTATGGCGAATGCCAAGAGTGCTGCGAACCTACCGGTAACGAGTGCTCACCGGGCCAAAGACGTCCCCGAGAGGAGACATACGACGAGGAACCCGAGCACAGGTACCAAGGGCTACGCGCGATCTCTAGCGTCCGAGCTGGACTGTCAGAGTTTCGCATATGCTCTACTATTTTGCCATGCACGGCGCGCGTTAGTTTGTCAGCGATTACGAGATCAAATCGCCAACGTAGGCCGCGCCAAGCTTCTAGCGCTGATGTTGCAGTTTACAGGCCGAACACTCGCCATACCAGGTCTACCCCTTAGGTTACAGGCATGATAGTCTCGAACCAGATCACTGCGTATCGGCGTGGACAAGGAGCCAACTCACCATATGGCGCGAGTGTTGCAGACGGAAACCTATGACACATCCAGATCGCTCGTGCCGTACGCGAGTGTTGGGACTGATCCAACTCTGGCCACGTACGGGCGCGTGGCAAGTGGCACTGACACGACCAAGCCTCGTCCCGTAAGTGTACAGCGACGTTGGTAAGTGCGACACAAAACTCCAGACTCACCGTTGAGGTGAGCGAGTTGGTAGCAAGGTCCATCTGCGCGAACGGGCGAGATTAGAGTGGCACGAGCGAACCCGGCCTCGCTCGCTCGGCAGTCGGAGTCAAATCAGTCAGTTTCATCGCCTGCCAGTCCTTGAACTTAGGAAACTCCTCTTTATCAGCAATGACTATCATCGACCGATGCTCCTTTTTCCGTCTCGATCTGGGATTACATTAGAATCTTTACCGAAATACACTCGTCTTTCTCGAGAAAGGATCTGGGTCGAAGTCGCTATGAGTACGTGTGTCGTAACGGTTAACTGAACACTAGAGTCCACGTGCGATGCACGTCCGCCCCATGCGAAGGATCTTAACTTTATTGACGACGTGCCGTGGGCTTAGCGAGGGTATGTTAGAGGTGTGTCCGAGTAAATCTGTAGAACGCAGCGCCTGAAAGTCTGAAACAGCCTCGCACGTAGGTCTAAACTCAGCTAACAGCCCGGTCTGACGCCTAGTAATCTGAAATCAGCGGCTAAAATTGTCTGACGGTAATTATTCTTTGGTATTATTTTCCCGGAAAGGATACAATGTGTAGTTGATGCGGACTGACAAATGTCAAGAGTCGAACTGATAAATGTTAGTTTCCGAAGATAACCATGTGAAGAACGACGGAAAAAATGAGATATTGCGCGCAAAGCGATGAAATCCCATCGAACAATGGAAGAGAAGAGCCACCGCCGGGCTCTATGAAGAGAGTATATAAGGACTTCAAGGGTGATGATGCAGGGGACACACGAAATCTCCACTCAGAGCAAACATAGGTTAGCACTTTTGGGTCGAATGCGAGCATTTAGAGGCAATCTTTTCGTCGTTTTGGTGTTATTCAACCATAGGACTCAACTAGGGTTTTGCAGTCTCTTAGGTAATTAGAACTAGGGATCCGCCAGACGCAATACGCTCTCATAGCCTAGGCTCCGTATCCTGATTGTGAAACGCTCGTACTAGTACACCATTCGGGAAGATTAAGACATCGTATTTGCACTCTCTTTTATCACTTCTTACTTTGTGTCTCGCTATTTCTGCGTCATTCATGATTGACTGGCGTGTGCTGTTTAGTAGAGTATCCGGGACTCTGGAGACTAGGGGTACCGGACTGCGGTTCCTTAATCAACACGATAATCAGACAGTGTGAATTCCGGGTCCGACACAGTTTATGCGACGCATAGCAAGAGAGAGGGGGACTACGGATCATCTAACGTGCTCACGCGTCGGACGCGATCGAAGTCGATCATGTCTCAGATCCGTCTCAAAAGACCATCTTACAGCCTACAGCTTGCAACGACTCAACATCCTAGTCGTCCAAAGAAAACGTTGAAAGCACTCATCACTGTGACGAACGTCACTACCGGCGTCCATACGCCGATGCAAACATCACAAAGTTACGAGGAGGTGAAGAAGATGTTCGCGACTTTTGAGAAGAGAGTCGAGCTCAAAACAGTCTATGAGCTTCTCTCGCTAAACACAGGTTGACCCTCGCAACGAGGACACATGGCATCTCTTCCGACGACGGGAACAACACGAATCCGCCGCAGACTAGCTAAGTGACATCGACTTTAGACAGAAACGCCTTTGGACGCGGTCGCAACTAACGCTCAGAGCTAGATACGCTTGGACAATAACGCGCGATGAACGTGACCCTGCGCCTACACTGGAAAACACGGGTAGAGACCTTGCCTCTTATCGAGGAAGAAAAACTAGAGGAGGGCAAGACAGTATCGAACGC
>CAJHQP010011992.1:0-13471 GCA_905132765.1 Moricandia arvensis
ATCTTCTTCAAGAAGATTGTGTAATTTCACGTTCAAATTAATGAAATAAGTTGTAAAAAAAAGTACCAGTTACTCACATTTTGTTTCTATTATCTTTCAATTGGTGTTTGTATCTATGTAAAAGCTTATTTATGTTATTTCTACAATAATCGTGTACTTTCTGGTTAATACTAACAAAATTTAATCAATAAAATAGCAAACTAACTTTTTCATTGTTAAGTTTTAAATTTCATATTTGTGAATTTTTTCATTGTTCTATTATATATTATGGATTTTTTTTAAAAGGAATTCTCTCGATTAGCCAATTTTAAATTTCTGTCACAAAATAGTCTTTAAGAAAAAAATGATTGAAATAACTTTTGTATTTTAAAAATTTTAATATTTTTTTTTAATTTTAAACTTCACTTCCAAAACTTCATTCCATAACTCTAAATCCTAAGTTTATATTAATTAGTCCAAAATGTATAAATGTATATTTAACCTTTTAATAAAATCTATTATGATCACTTTTCGCTTTCATAACTAATTTTGTGACAAAAAAAATTAGAATTATCTTAGGGTATTTTTTCTTTTTAAATTGTATAGCAATTCAGATAAGAATGTCACAGTTAAGGTTCAAAAAAAAAAGAATGTCACAGTTATATCTAGTCTTGCAGTTAACGGTACAAGTCATCGTTCTTGAACAAAATATGACTAGAGTTACTTGACAAACTCGAATTCAATATATGATATTTAAATGGACAAATCTCTCAAATAATCCTTTTTAAAGTTTTGTCACAAAATAATTCTAAAAAAATGACCAAACTAGCTTTTTTATTTTCAAAAAATTAATTTTTATTTTATTTTTTTCATTTTTAAACTTCACCTCTAAAACCCTATCTCATAACTCTAAACATTAAATCTAAATTAGTTAACCTAAGGGATATAAATATATATTTGTCATTTTGTTACCTCAACTCCAAAACCTCACCCCATAACTCTAAACCATAAGTCTAGATTAGTTAACCCAAAGATAATAAATGTATATTAGTCATTTTGTTAACTCTTTAATAAAGGTTATTTTGGTCATTTTTTTTAAATATTATTTTTATGACTATCTTAAGGTATTTCTCTATTTAAATCATCTCTAAATGACTTTACATATAATTCCTCAAAAAGCATATGAAAATATTCATATGTCATGGCAGGAGAACCTGTTTTTTTTCCAAGAAGTTGAAACCATTTTTTTAAAAATACAGGTGTGAATCACTTTGATATTTTCTAGTTAAGTTAGATTTGAGGAAAAAACTGCATGAATTAAGTAGTAATAAAAAAGGAGATAACAGCTGGTTATAATCTGATTAAGTCGTCTCGAATACTATGAAACATTAGAAAACTGCATGATTTAGCATAGGAATCAAATTTAAATCTGAATACATATATAACTTTCCAAGTATATTATCATCGAAATTGAAATGATTACGTGTTGATTAATTTATAGAAGAATCATAATTAAGTCATTTCGAATACTATGAAACATTAGAAAAATCACGAAGGGGTTTTACTTGAAAAGTCATGCTGTGACTTCAGCACGTTATATGTCAAATGTTTCGGTTGATTAATTTGTAGAAGAATGATAATTAAGTCGTCTCAAATACTATGAAACATTAGAAAAATGACCAAGGGGTTTTACATGAAAAGTCATGCGGTGAAGTATGTTACATGTCAAATGCGGTGACTTCAGCGTTAGTATATTGTCAAGTTGTGTTTATGAGTTTTAGGTAATGTTTTGTTGTTGCTCAAAAAAAAAAAAGGTAATGTTTTGTTAGAGAAATGAAGCTTAACAGTTTTTATCACAAAAAAGAAATGTAAGAGTTTAGGAAAATAAAATTGTTAGTTAAAATAATAGTTTTTGCTTTTTTATTTTTCTTTCTTTAATTTATTGGGTTATTATATAAATATTTTTGGTCCACAATTGAACATCACTTATTAAAACCAAAGCCATAAGGTGATACTACCAAGTTAGGATGGCTATATTAAACAAAAACTGCTTATATTGTACGCATATATTTGAACTTTTGCTTTTATATGGAAGTCTATTTCATATGGAAGTCTATTAAAATAGGAGTTTTAGGCAAATGTTTCAATAGGTTTGGTTCAAGACAGCCCTGTTTATAATCATAGAGATGCTTACATTCATAGAGTATGTTATAAAAAGGACTATGTAGCAATTAGAGAGGTAATGATTCTAATCTAAAATAGTTTCGTTGACCATTCTCATCTATACTATTAGATAAATGATTAAAATTAATAATAATAAGAATTATCCAAAATCTAAAAATTATTTAAAATAAAAAAATAATTCTGATATATATATTTTGTGTTGTTATCCAAAATCTAAAAAATATTAAAAATAAAAAGATAATTCTGATATATATATATATATATATATTGTGTTGAAATCCAAAAAAATCTTAAATAAAAAAATTAAAAATTAAAAAAAATAGAAAAGACATAAATGAATATTAATCAAATAAATTATTAATTTTCTATAATTGAGTGAATATTAAGATTGATTTATTAATAATGAATATAGTATATATAAGAATTTTCACATAAAAATTCAAATGAAAATATAAAAAATAATTTAATTTTATAGTTTTTAAATTAGTAATATATATATATATATTAATAAGTAATTTTATAAAATGTTTATGCCCGTATATGCGGGCAACCCACCTAGTTGGCGATGAATTATTTATTTTTCTTTTGTTTGTTTAGTTGAGAAATCTTAGATCAAAGCCGAAGTTAATACACAAATATACGAAATCTAGGTTTTCTGTAATTGAATATGATTATAACTCGTATCATGTCCCAATTATTGTAGCTGACTTATTAAAACAAAAGACTAATCATTCGTTAAGTAAACGTAATTCGGATATCTCTGAGAAATATTGTTTACAACTTGTTTTCTAAGTGATCAACCTTAATTTTTAAGTGATAAATCCTTCACTAAATACACGTCGACAAATATATGATGCCACTTAACATTTTTACCCCCCCCCCAAATATATATATATATATAATGCCATCTTGCTTTTTTGGTTTGCCAAGATCATTGATAAGAGTTTTATTTCATTCATTTCTTCCCTTGTCACTATAGATTATCACAAAAACTGTAAACTGTTGGACTTCTTTTCTTCGTCAGTTAGTTGTTTGTGGAAGCAATTTTAGATTTTAACCAGAAATTAAAAGGTTTTGTGACAAAAAAAAAATTCAAGATTAAGTTACTCTTTGATATGATGTTACCTGTCAAATTTCTTAAGAGCATCTTTAGTGAAGAATCTCACATTTAGTCTCTTATCAACATTATATTATTTCTGTAAAGTGATTGTATTTTAAATTAAATTTGAATGATTAAAAATGAATTTGTATCACTAAAACATGGGCATGTATGACTCAAGTTTCTCTGACATTTTTGGAAGTTTCTTGGCAGATGGACTCTTCTCCAAAAAAGCTACCTCTCTCTTATTTTTATTTTTTTTCAATAATATTTTTGGTTGAGAGACTATGAAAAGAACTTCCCATTATTCATGTCCTAACAAAACAAGAATAATGTTGAAATAAATCAGATTTTTAGGAAAGGCACGTCAAACCTCTCTACTTTATCCTCTCCCTCCTAAACTGTTGAAGCCCAAAATATGGTTAGGTCAACAAGTATGATAAACGGTTAAACAAAGATTAACTAATGTAAGAGGTGGATGTTAATGAAGTTGTAACTAGACGATGGCAATAAAAAAAGGTGGTTTTTTTGTTTTAAGATGCCTAAGTACTCTCATAAGAGAGATCAAATAATCCGTAATTCATCACACATATATTTTTAGTTTAATTCCAAATGGTGAATTTGAGATTATGATTGATACCAGACCAAGATGACGGGATATGCGGATGACGAGATATGGAGATAATGGGGTGACGACG
The DNA here is from genome assembly GCA_905132765.1 of Moricandia arvensis. Taxonomy (NCBI): domain Eukaryota; kingdom Viridiplantae; phylum Streptophyta; class Magnoliopsida; order Brassicales; family Brassicaceae; genus Moricandia; species Moricandia arvensis. The sequence continues at coordinate 3,961 of CAJHQP010011992.1, forward strand.
GGAATAATAGCTTTGCAGATGATAGCTTTGGCTAAAATCGTCAGGATGACATCATTGTATTAATGTCACCGAGGAAACGCTGGGAACTATAATCTCGGGTGACGGTGTCAGCACAATGGCGAGCCTTCGTTGGAAAGATGTCGATGGGAAACGATGTGGAAAGCTATTCTCAGGTGACAACATAGGCACGACATAGAGCCTTCATCAGAATGATGTCACCGGGGAAATGTTGTAAAAAGATAGTCTTGGGTGACGGCATCAGCACGATAGTGAGCCTTCGTCGGAATGATATCGCCGGGAAACCTTTGGGAAAGAGAGTCTCGAGTGATGGCATTGGCACCACAGCGAGCCTTGTCGGAAACCATGGTCGTCGGACGAAAGCCTTTTGGATCTTCTAGAGAGAGCTCTCTTTAAAACTTCTCTTTGCTTCTTTCTCTAGTATTCTCCAAAGGGGAAGAGTAAATAGAGATCCTATTTGTATGTTTCTTTGGCCTGTGGGGCTTTTGTAAGAGTTTGGGCTTCGGCCGTTTTTAAAAAAAATAGAGATCCTATTTCTACAAGGGGTGACTTCATATTTATAACTAAATAGGTGACACTATTCATTTTGGGCTAGGCTTCTTCTTTTTGCTTAATGGGGCAATGATTTGTGAAAGGCTAAGTGGAGGTTGCAAACCCACTACCAACATAAACCTCGCAACTCCAAATGTGTGACCGTTTAACTATGGCGTCCAGCTAGCGCATGAGTGCCACCGCTGACGGTGGAGGCTTTCGCCTTTCCCCTTCCCGTCTTCTCTTTGCTCCTCATTTGTTCTCGCTCTCCCAATCAACATGCTCTTGAAACAGAGTTAAGGTTTTGGTCTCCAACTACGCTCAGCTGGAGAGGAGTTTGATCCAACGACTGTTCTTCTTCCTCTGGTCTCACGGCAAGATTGTGGCTGAGGTTTTCAGTGGTTTAGTCAGCTTTTATGGTTTCAAGGAACAAACCTGATTTTCACTCTTACTCGTTGCGGTGGAGAGATGGTTAGATTCTTCTCAGTTGCGCTGGTGCTGGTGTCTTCTGGCTTTAGCGGTTGAGTTCGTATCTCTCCTCGGCGTTGCGGAGTGTTTGGCTCCATGCTTTCAATACCAAGACTCGTCACCATTTCCATTGAGATCACATTGACATTGGCACCACTATCCACAAGAGCATCATTCATGGTGATTTTACCAAGGGAGCAAGACAATGTGAACTTCCCTTGTGACTCTAGCTTAAGGAGAGACTTTGGAGGGACATGTCGATCAATCAATGATGTAGAGATGTTTAGAAGCTCTGCTACTTCTTCTTTGTGATCTAGAATGTCCTTGATGAGCATCATTTGGACATAGGCCTCTTGCATTGTATTAAGCTTTGGAAGTTTAACTCCAACATCACTCAAGTCTTTCCTGAACTTGGAGATCACCTTATTTTGAGTTTTAGTGATGACCCTCTTTGGAAATGGAAGCTTGTCAAAAGGAGATATCTCAGCTCTGACTCCAATTGGCTGCACAACCTTTTCCTCAACTCTCTATACAACCTGAGCGCCAGCCTTGGCTACAATCTGTCTCTCATCCTGCACAAGTTCAGATTCATAGACGAGTCTTTCAATCTCATCTACCTCTTTCTCATGATCATTCAGTTCAGTCTCAGAGGTAGCAGCAGAGATGACAACATTGCAATGGTCTTTCCCTGGGCGCTTAAAGGTGGAAGTTATTGAAGAAAACTGGTTCTCCAAAGCCCAAAATTTTTTGTTGAGGTCATTGTAACTCCCATCAATCTTGGCGTGAAGGTTCTTCAGCTCATAATCAACATGTTTTTCACTTCTAGTCTGAGACTCCAAAATCTGTTTCAGTAGAGCATCAGTGTTGGTTTCCTGTGGAGTAGATGTAGAAGTGTTAGCTTGTTGTTGAGAAGGTTGGTTTCCTTTGTTGGTGAAGCCAGGAGGTGGGTTTTGCTGAGGCTGATAGTTGCCTTGCTGGTTGTTCCTCTGTTGGTATCCTCCTTGTGGGTAGTTGTTGTAGTGAAAATTGGGTTACTTCTTGTACCAACTACCATTGTTGTTAATGAAACACAACTCTTCATGGACCTCTATTCCATCAACCTCATTGGTCACAACGTGTGGTTCTTGGTTTGAAAAATTACCAACAAAGTTCAGCTGCTCTTGAGTAGCTTTTTCTGCAATGAGTATGTCAATCTTATCTTGTAGAGCCTTTAGCTCCTTCCTTGTCTGCTTGTCATCACCTCTACTGCTTCTGTCGTAGTCTTTACTGTTGACTGCGTCACTCTTCACTATGTTATCAACCAGCTCCTCTGCATTTTCCTCAGATCTTCCCAAGAAGAACTCATTGCTAGCAGTTTCCAATCTTGCTCTGTACTTAGGAAGAGCACCTCTGTAGAATGTACTTAGCAAGCTCTCCTTAGGGAATCCATGGTGTGGACATTGAGTTTGGTAGCTTTTGAATCTCTTCTAGGCTTCACTGAATTCTTCCAAGTTCTTCTGTTGAAAACTGCAGATTTCATTTCTCAGCTTAGCAGTTCTTGAGGTAGAGAAGAATTTCTCCAAGAATGCTCTCTTGCAGTCATCTCAAGTGGTGATGGAGTCACTAGGTAGAGACTTCTCCCACTGACGTTCCTTGTCCTCCAAAGAGAAAGGGAATAACTTGAGCTTGAAGGCATCCTCAGACACACCATTGATTTTTGACAACCCACAATAGCTGTCAAACTTGTCCAAGTGATCAAATGGGTCTTCTACATGCAAGCCATGATACTTGTTGTTCTCGATCACGTTGAGGAGTCCTGGTTTGACCTCAAAGTTGTTGGCTTCCACAGCTGGTGCTCGGATTCCCAACCTATTGCCATGAAGATTTGGGCGGTCATAGGTACCAATGGGGCAAGCTGGGCGCGGTGGGTGAAAAGGTGGGTTGTTAACTCCTTGCGGTGGGTCAGCCATGTCAGTATCTAACCTCTGTTGTTGAGCTTGTTGCTATGCTTGTTTTCTTTGTCTTACTATTTCTCTTTCAAACGTCCGGATATCTGGAACTCTTGGAACAAAGTTTGTTGTGCATTTGCTCCTCAAGTTCATACACATGTAATCCAAAAAGAGATGAAGATGAAGAATCAGTAACAAAATAAAAGAAAAATGACTTAGTCTTGTGAAGTATTTTTCAAACGGAATAGATGAGTTTGTTTATCTTGTGGGTCAACATTTTAATTTGATAACATTTGTACTTGTTGAGCTTGATATATGCACAAACATTTGAATCATGTACGAAACTCAAATTATAAAACAAATTTTATTTTCTTCTTTTTTGCTTTTTAATGCATAATTTTTTTTTAAATTAGGAAAATTGCATACGAAGCAAAATTTTACCAATTGAAGTTGGTTTATGTATTAAAAGAGCATAAAGAAGAAAAAAAGTTTTGTTTTATAACTTGAATTTCATACAAGACCTAAATGTTTATGCATATATCAAGCTCAACAAGTACAAATATTATCAAATCAAAATGTTAACAAACTTATTTATTTTGTTTGAACAATACTTCACCAATCTTGATAGTTCCAAAAGAAATTTAGCAGATTATTAAATTACTTTTTATATTATATATTTTTATATTATTTATGTTTAGTTTTGAATTTTATTAGTGTATGCATATTTTATATAAAATTATTAAATAATCTTTTGTGGAATATCATATTTATTTTCATGTTATTGTATTATTTTAAATTTTATTTAAGTATGAAATAAAAATATTCAAGATTAAAAGGATCATTCAATGAAACGGTTCAATTCAAAAAAATAGAGTAATGGATAAGAGTACTTTGTAAATGGAGAAACTTTAATCACTACTCCATTTTGGAGTAAATATGAAGTAGGATTAGAGAATATTTTCCTTAAAAGTAGAGTTTGAAGTAAAAAAATAGAGTAGGATTGAAGATGGCCTTAAACAAATGTTTACTTTTTATTACCGAGGCATGGCTTGCGTGTAGTGATCGGATCTTTTTTTTTTGTTCAAACCTTCGGTTAAGAGATCAAATTTCCGCTTTCGCGTCGTCGTCGCTCAGATATTTTTGTTTTGTTTAAATAAAATTTCCAAAGTTTCTACTCTCTTCTCTCATCTCATATTCCATTTGATCTTCCCGATTTCTTATTATTTAAATAAAATTTCCAAAGTTATGCTTGATGTCTATTTTTATAAGAAGTCAATCTTTACTCTTATGTGTGTGTGTGTGTGTGTGTGAAGTGTTCGTATGAGATAAATTAGGGGTAAGTGTTCGGGTATCCATTTGGGTTTGATTCGGATCTATTAGAGTTTCGGATTTTTGAGGTTAAAGATTTTAACCGCATTCGAATATTTCTAAATTTCTATTTGGGTTTGGTTCAAATTTTTGTTAGTTCCGTTCGGATTCGGATAACCCACTTAAATTATTTTTAAACTTTTAAAATTCATTATATACTTTAAACTTCTCAAAATCTATAAACAAATAATATATAAATATAAATATGAATAACATATGTCAAATAATATATAACATACCTAAACTAACATATAAATCGGTTTGGTTTCAATATTTGGATAGAGAATCAATAGAAATTTCAAGTATTTTTGTGTTTTGAGTATACTTTAATTATTTTAAATATTTACTTTTGACTATTTGTATATATTTTCAAGTATTTAGACAATTTAAAATTATCTTATATATTTTGGATTTTTAATATATATTAAATCTAAAATAATTAATATATTTAGGTATATAAAACTATTCGGATACATTTAGGTATCCAAAATACTTCGGTTTGGGTTGAGTTCGGTTTTAGTTTTTGAAATACCAAAATTTTGAACGTTCAGATATTTAATCAATTTCGGTTTGAATTCGGCATTATTTTTTGGATCGAGTTCGGTTTTACGGATTCTAATTTTTTGCCTAGCTCTAAAATAACATTAAGTTTTGCATGACCAGTTCAAGAAGAGTTGAAGCTTGCTCTCAGCAATTGTTTGGACAACGACTGTTCCCGAATCGTTGAAGCTTCTTGGTGATTTCACATCCGGTGTTAGTGAAGAAAATTTTGGAGGCAAAGACGGCTAAAAAGTGAAGCAAACAAATAGGATTAAAATCTATGTTGATCTTCTGAGTTTTGAGTCTGGAAGCGGTGAGGCACCGGAGTTGGCGGAGATTCCGGCGAAGAGGCAACTCATTGCCCTTGTGTAACATGTGGCTCGTAGCTTCGCTTGATAGAGAACACATGGTGTGTATATGTTCATCCATCTATACTATATAAAAGTTGAGGCTATAAGCCATTGAGGACGTCCACATAGGATGTTAAACGACCAATCAAAATATGACAACTTATTTTTTAATTTACTATTTCTAAAAATGTTAATATTACTAAAATCGTTTTTTTTCAAAATAAAATATAAATCAATATCAAATATGGTAAGATTACAAAAATAAAAAAAAATATAATTTAAATTAATATATTATATATTTTGAAAATAATCATAATATAATTAACAACAATGATAATTATTTTGAAAATACAATAATTTCCAAAAAAATTAGCTATATAAATTTAAAACATGTGGTTTTTAAAGTTTAGGTTATATTCTATTGAAAATATTCTCAAATTGCATTTAATGTATATAATTTGATGCTATAAATCATTAAGACTTTTATAAAAGTTGAGACTATAAACCATTGAAGGTAACACATAGAATTTAAAACAACCAATTATATTATGACAAATTACTTTTTTAATTTGCTATTTCTAAAAATGTAAACATTACCAAAATTATTTATTTCAAATATAATAAAAATTTATATCAATATGGTAAACTTACAAGAAAAAAATATTATATAGAATTTAACTTATAGATTTTCAAAAATAATCATAAAATAACTAACAACAATGATAATTATTTTTAAAATGCAATAATTTCCAACAATTTTAATTATATAAATTTAAAACATATAAGTATAGGTTATATGCTAATGAAAATATTCACAAATTACATTTACTATACATAATTTGAAGCTATTAATCATTAAAAATGTTCTATACTATATAAAAGTTGCGGTTAAAATTCATTGAGAGTGTTCACATAGAATTTAAAACAATCAATCATATTATGACAAATTACCTTTTTAATTTACTATTTTTAAAAATGTCAATATTACCAAGATTGTTCATTTCAAATAAAAAATAAATAAATATAAAATATGATAAATTTACAATAAAAATTATATATAATTTAACGTAATATACTATAGATTTTCAAAAATAATCATAAAAATAACTAACAACAATGATAATTATTTTTAAAACGCAATAGTTTCCAACAATTTTAATTATATACATTTTAAACATGTGTTTTTACAGTTTAGGTTATATGAAATATTTACAAATTACATTTACTATATATAATTTGATGCCATAAATTATTAAATGTGTTCTATACTATATAAAAGTTGAGGCTATAAAATAGCTATATCTCTATTTCAAAAAATGTCAATATTAAAAAAATCGTGTATTTTAAAATAAAATATAAATTAATATCAAATATGGTAAACGTAAAAAATAAAAAAATTATATATAATTTTAACTTAATATATTATAGATTTTCGAAAATAATCATAAACATAGTTAACAGCAATGATAATTAATATTAAAATGTAATAATTTCAAATAATTTTAACTATATAAATTTTTTACATGTGATTTATAAAGTATAGGTTATATTATATTCAAAATATTCACAAATTCCATTTAATATATATAATTTGATGCTATAAACTATTAAGAGTGTTCACATATTATTTAAAAGCACCAAAAACAATAAATTATTATTTAAATTTTCTGAAGATTTTTAAAAATATATTATTTTAAAATAATAAGGAAATCAATAACGAATAATAACCAAAAATAGTTCGATATATAAATTAAATAGTTGAAAGATTTACATAAAATTAACTAGGGAAAAAATCTTAAAGAGTACAAAACTTTCAAATAAAGAAATTATGAATCTAAAATTACATGATTTTAAAATTTAGGTTGTATATTATTTAAACTGATCACATAGAATTTATATATAACATTAATAATATACCAGACCATCATCCTAGTTTCACATTAACAAAATATATGAAAATATAAAAATATCCCAAAAATTCACAATAAATTCGTTAAAATTTATTACTATTTACAAATAATAATGACAATATAGTATAGTCTCGGTAAAAACATAAAACAAAGATATGAAGAATATTTATTATACATTAGTCAATTGGAAACTATATTATCTAAGAATATTGATCAATAAACTAAAAACAATGAAATTTGACACATTTCTAACAATTAGGAAAAATATATATGTGAACTAATAAAACAACATAGTCCCAACATTATTTTATAATGCAACTAGATCAAGTAGATATATATCTAATTTTAGAACTTTCATATATTATTATTTTATCAAAAGTTATTATTTAATTTTAGTTAAAAGAGATTTATTTTCCTTTTTCTTATATCTAAAACAAAACTTTAACATTATTTAAATTCATCAAAATGTTTATTAGTATTTCAACTTAAATATTATACTATCAGATATTCATTTTAAAAATAAATAAGAGTATTTCAAATTCATATATATACACAATAAGTATATAATAATTATATTCTCATGTAAAAATTTGGTAAATACAAAACAAGGTTAGATATTGTGCAAATGGGACAATGTTTTATATCACTCAAATAGAAAAATAAAATATTAAATAAAATATGCATAAAAATGTAAACATAGTTAATATGCATCGAATATTCTATATAAATATTTTAAATTATGATTAATAAATAATATAAATATGTTTATAAATACACTTATTCATTTATATTTATAAACAAATAAATATTTAAATAATATTTATTTATAATTATAATTGTATGTAACTTAAATAAAATAATAATAAATCATTCTTTGAGGACAAATTCATAGAAAATCTATATAAACAATTTATTTTTTTATTATTATATGATTAAAATAAAATAAAACTATATTCAAATAAACTCGCGCGTAGCGCGAGTTGAAAATCTAGTATCTATAAAGATCGGGCTTCGAGTGAGCTTAATAATGTATTGGACTTAAATTTTGATTTTAACAAAAAATGATATGTTGAACATGTTCCATGCAATGTAATTCATAAATGCTCACATGCATAGGGATAAGAACATGAGATAACTTCTCCTATAATAAACATAAAAATATTTTGTATTTAAGTAGCCGTTAGATCGAATCGTCCCTAGCTAGTACGTTGGTGTTAAGGATGTCCACTTCTTTTTGAAAAAATAAAAAAATGGCTATCGCGTCTGGAATATCTGTAATTGCTTTCAGCCGTTGTTGTCAAAAAAAAAGTAAAAAAATGGAAGATGGGCAATTAAAATATTAAGGAGCATTGTAAAAATTAGATGAATTTCTCAACTAACAATAATTTTCCCAGGACATTAATCATGTATAGTTTCTTCTTAAAGTGGATAAACCAAGATTTTTTTTTTGAAAAGTTTAGTAGAATCTCTCAATAAGAAACTCATTTATTTTTTCTCTTTACTTTTTTTATTGTTTATTTTCATTTATGATTTTTTTTTAAAATACTTATGATAATTATTTTCTAAGATAGGTAGCACATAAGCTTCAATGTACATGAGCTTTCCTCTTCGAAACCAGAATTGAAATTGGAAATTTGTGAAAACTTTCAGAATCTTGTTTTCAAAATGATTTTCTAAAATACATATTGGAAGCTGCCACTTGTATTTTAGAATAAACGATCTGTTTCAAAAAATCCAATGTTATAAATAAGTAAAATATATAAAAAATGTTGTTATTTTATATATAATTAAACAATAACAGTATTAAAATATAAAGAATAATAAATATGTAAATTTTAAAACTAACACGATAAAGTATGTTTGTACACAATAGTTTTAAGGGATCTTGCACATATATTTAAATATAGTGTATTAATTATTATGAGATATTTAAAATAATTAATTTAATTAATTGTATAATATTTTATTATAAATTTAATTTATTAGTATTTTCACAATTATAATATGAAGACACATGGGTGGATAAATGATTTCGTTTTCTTATTTGTATCATATAATTCTTAGCCATATATTCTATAAATCATTTATATATTTTAGTATATATATGGATATACGCTTCTAACATGTATTCGAATTTTTTTTTTTTTAAATTGTTGATACGCTTCTATATGATTATGTTTCTGTATACCCGCTTCCGATCCTATGTTACATAGGTTTTAAGCTTCAGGCTGTATAAAAATATATTCGCACTTATCATTTTCAAAAAAATACAGTATTAAGAATTTGTCACTTTGAATCAGAGCAGTTATAATATTATACAAGATACTTAGATTAAATGTTATAGTTATATAATTGTCATCTCTAATAATACAACAAATATACATATGTATAAATGCTT
>CAJHQP010011993.1:0-13468 GCA_905132765.1 Moricandia arvensis
CTCTCTAATCTCTCTAAACTCTCCTAATCTTTGTTTCTGGTTCAAGTAAACACTAAGTGAACCAGATCCACTCTCTTCACCATTTCTTGTTCTCTCTGTCCCTAAAGGGTTTGTTCATCCTGTTCTTCACACACACGAGTCCATACTCTGAAAATCTAACACTTATGAGTTTTTTATCCCTAAGGAGGGTTTTATCTCATAAGGTTTTTAATGAGGAGTGACTTCAGGGTTCCAAGCTTGACTCAGGATCTATAGAGTAAAGCTTGAGGGGGAGTGTTAAACCTAAAGTGATAATCAATCACTAAAGGTTATTGAACAAGAAGGACCAAACCTTTGTGGAAGTTCTATTAAGAACTAAGGATGATCCAGAAGGAAATGCTGAGCTAGAAAGAGGTCCAGGAAGGGTTTACAATGAAGGAAGAAGACTTGGGTGAAGTTTGGAGTCATTTGTTCGATGTGCAAAGTTAGGGCGGTCCGTAATGTACGCCGTGCAGACTGTACGGCCTGTACGGACCAGGGTGACCCGAAAACTTTATATTCGACCAAATGGGGAAGTTTTGGGTTTGTGGTAAGTTGGGACGAAAAGTGTACGGACCAAACCCTAATCCGTACACTCCCATGGTGAAGCTTGGTGCACAAGGCAAGATGAACCCTAGAAAGGAAGAAAAAAGTATCTGGATGGCATATTTAGGGGATCAGGCGAGATACCCTTGACTGATTACCGTTTATGGATAAGGAAGAGCCTTATCCAACGCTGGATAAGGCGAGCTGAATGTGGACTGGTCTCTGGACAGATACATCAGGCGTGTTGGTGCATTCTCAGCCATACTTGTGGAATGATGTATCAGGTATTGGTTAAGATCTTTTGATATCTTAGAAGAAAAGTAACAAGAAAGAGATTAAGAAAATTTTTGAGAAGGAAAGACTCGATTTAGACTCAACGAGAAGAAAGACTAACGAAGACTATGAAGAACATTTTGGAGACTCGAAAACTAGAGAGAACTGTATGCTTTATTCATCCACTCGGGGTTACAATATATAGAGAAGGTCTACAAGGGTTTTCATAAAGCAAAGGGGGATAAGGAATGGCTTAGATCGACCCAGGAGCACCTAATTTGAAAAGAGAGCTTCCTGGCCAAGTAAATGGCATCAGCATCTTTGACAAGATGCTGATCCTTTCCAGCCTTGTGCCAGCCTGTCCGCGGAGAGCTTCTTCCTTTCCAATGGATGGATAAGGTTACTTCGCCAACGAATCACTTCTGGTAACTTTGGTTTTACCCGGATGGTAAAACTGGTCGAGTGCTTTTGGTCGACCTTGTACGGCCTGTACGGATAAGGTCGACCCAAACCCTTCTCTTTTCTTCCTTCTTCCTATTCAACCCAAAGTAGATACCTCAACTTAACACTCCCCCTCAAGCTTGACCATATGGAACAAGTCAAGCTTGTAAGGCTATGAGGTCTTCCTCATTAAAAACCTCACCAAGGAAAACCCTTTTGGGATAAAACCTTGATGAGGGAAAAAGAGTAAAGACCCCATAGCAGGGGATTAGCTAAGTTGGGTTAGATCAGTGAGTCCCAACCTCACATGGATGGACTCCATTGTCTTCTGTATAGCAGCCTTTGTAAACACATCCGCCAACTGATCCTCACTCCTTGTATAGCAAGGCAAGATCACTCCTAACCCAATCATCTGTCTCACCTTGTGGCAATCGACCTCAATATGCTTGGTTATTTCATGGAAGACTGAGTTGGAAGCTATATGAATTGCGTCTTGGTTATCACAATGCATAGTCATTGGTGTAGACTGATCTATCTCCACATGCATCAGAATGCCCTTGATCCACACCAGCTCGTTTGTGAGCTTCAGCGTTGCCCTATACTCAGCTTCTGCACTGGAACAAGAGACGCTTTCTGCTTCTTGCTCTTCAAGGTAACTAGGTTCCCACCTATGAAGGTACAGTATGTTGATCTGAGGTAATAAAGAGAGGAGGTTTAAAGGGTTTAGGATGGAGTTTGGGATCAAAGGGAGGATGTGCATATTCCGGGTCAAGTGTACGGACGGTACGGACCGTACGGACTGTACGGCTGACCGTACGGACCACTCGACCCAAATGACTTTAAACTCGACCAAATCACATTTTGGTCTTGTGCAAATTCCGGGTCAAAATGTACGGATCCGTACAACTCATGGTCCATACATCCATGGCCGAAACTTGAGTCACAAGGCAGAAGGAAGAAGATAACCTTGGTGGGTGAAAAGGGAGAAGGTTAACTGGTTGGTAACTCGGTAAAGAATGGCTCGCGGATAAGGGGTCAAGCTTGACCAAGACAGCCTGTCCAAGGCTGGAAAGGAGAAGGCATCTGGTCAAGATGCCAAAAGCATCTCACACCCTCAGCCACTCGTTCAAACCAGGCGCGCCTCTCCCCTTGACCGGCCACGTCTCCCTCTCCTTAACCATTGCTTTATGTATCCGTTGTAACCCTAAAAGCTCTGCCTATATATTTGTAACTCCTCTTTGAATAATCAATCAAGCAAATCATTTCTTTCTCTTGTTGTTCTCTCTTCTCTCTCTCGTGTTCATCATGAACATCGAGTAAACTCTCTTCTATTCTCTCAATCTTTCACTCTTTCTCTCATTCTCTCGGTTACTCTACTCTCATTCTCTCAAAATCTCATGGTATCAGAGCCAGGTTCGTTACATCCTGGTGTTTAGATCTACTATCTTCAGCTTCATCTCGAGTTCAAAGGTTCAAGCTTTCTGGGTTCTTGAGGTTTGTTTAGAAGATGGAAGGAAGCAAGGTGATGTTAGCGGTTCCGGTTACTCTTAAAGGTGGTGGAAACTACCTGTTGTGGTCTCGGCTTGTGAAGACTGCGGTTGGGAGCAAGGGTTTGTGGAGTCATATCACTGATGAAGCTCCAAAATCAGTTGCTAGTGAGGAAGAAGGTGCAAAGGAGGCTGCTTTAGCTGCTCAACAGAAGTGGATCCAAGATGACATGATGGTGCAAACCATGATTCAAGGTTCTCTAGATCCACCCATCCTAGAAGCTTACAGCTACTGCTAGACTCCAAAGGACCTGTGGGAGACTCTCCAGAAGATCTATGGTAACACTTCCAATCTGAGCCGAGTGTTTGAGCTCAAGAGAGCCATAAACACTCTTGCTCAAGAAGATGTTGAGTTTACCAAACACTTGGGTAAGTTCAGGGCACTATGGTCCGAACTAGAGATGCTTAGACCCAACACAACAGATCAAGATACTCTCATGGAGAGGCGTGAACAAGATCAGGTGTTTGGGTTGATGTTGACTCTGAATCCGGCCTTCAACGATCTGATTAAGCACATACTCAGGTCACCAAAGCTTCCAACTTTGGAGGAAGTGTGTGCTCAGATCCAGAAGGAGGAAGGGTCCTTGGGGTTGTTTGGTGGAAAGGGGGAGCTTTCCCTGGCCAACAAAGCCGAGGCTGTTCAGGCTAACAGAGCCATGTTCAGGCCTGATGAAAGAAGAGGTGGTGAAGATAGGAGGTTTGGAGGCAACTGTGATCATTGCAAGAAGCCGGGTCATAAAAGGAGCCAATGCTGGATTCTCCACCCCCATCTCAAACCAGCAAAGTTCATGAAGGAACGTGATGCAAGAGCCCACCTTTCAACCGAGGCAAGTGAAGCTGGTGGTTCAGCTGGAGCAGGTTCAACCACTCGTGAAGGGGAAGGAAAGGCCTTGACTTCTCAACACACTCCCTTGAAGAGCATGGATCATGAGCTGATCAGGAGGTCAGACATTGATGCCCTCATCAAAGCTCTCAAGGAGAATGGTAATGTATCCGGTAACCCTCTAGGGTATTCCTATGCTGCTTATAGGTTGTCTAGTATCCCTGATCACTTGAAAACTGAAAATGACTCTCATAAGGAAGCATCTAGACTGCTTAAAGACATTGATCATTTAGAACAGAACTCGCCTAGTTCCTATCATGCTTATAACACTAGTAAACCGCTTGTAGTTGATTCAGGAGCCTCTCACCATATGATTAGTGATGATAAACTGATAAAAGACATAGAACCGGCTCATGGTCATGTAATGATTGCTAATGGTGATAGGATTGCAATAAGAGGAATTGGCAAGTTGAATCTATTTGATAAGGAGTCTAAAGCGTTTTATATGCCTGAGTTCACTTCTAATTTGTTATCAGTTAAGAGATGCACCACTGATTTGCATTGTAATGTCATATTCAGTCCTAATGATGTGAAGTTTCAGGATATTGAGAGCCATAAGTTGATCGGAAAGGGAGTAACCAAAGGAGATCTTTATATGCTTGAAGACATTGCCCCTTGTTCTGATTTTAAATACTCGTTTAGTTCTACTTCTGTGTTGAATAATGATGCATTGTGGCATGCTAGAGTAGGTCACCCACATGTTAGAGCCCTAAGTTTAATGTTACCAGGTGTCATGTATAAGAATAATGAATGTGAAGCATGTATCTTGGGTAAACATTGTAAGGCAGTTTTTCCAAAGTCTAATACTCTTTATGAAAAGTGTTTTGATCTTGTGCATTCAGATGTTTGGACTGCTCCTTGTTTATCTAGAGATAATTATAAATATTTTGTAACTTTCATTGATGAAAAATCAAAATACACCTGGATAACACTGATTCAAACTAAGGATAGAGTTCTTGATGCATTTAGAAACTTTCAGGCTTATGTGATTAACCATTACCATGCCAAGATTAAGATTTTCAGGTCAGATAATGGTGGGGAGTATACGAGCTTGGCATTCAAGCAACATCTAGCTCAACATGGGATCCTTCATCAAACCAGCTGTCCTTACACACCCCAGCAAAATGGAGTTGCTGAAAGGAAGAACAGGCATCTTATGGAGGTGGCTAGGTCAATCATGTTCCAGTCAAACGTTCCCAAAAGGTTTTGGAGTGATGCTGTGATGACTGCCTGCTATCTGATCAACAGGACACCCACCAGAGTTCTGGATGACAAAGCTCCATTTGAAGTTCTAAACAACGAGAAGCCAGTCTTAAGTCATCTAAGGGTGTTCGGGTGTCTTTGCTTTGTTCTGGTGCCCGGGGAGATGAGGAACAAGCTGGAACCAAAGAGTACAAGAGCCATGTTCTTGGGGTATTCAACAACACAGAAGGGGTACAAATGTTTTGATCCAAAGACAAGGAGAGTTCTGGTGTCCAGAGATGTAAAGTTTGTGGAGTCAAGAGGGTACTATGAAGAGAAGAGTTGGGATGATTTGAAGGATCTATCCCAAGCTTCTGATAAGGCTGCTAGTCTCCGGATCATTCTTGAAGGTCTTGGGATCAATACAACCCAGGATCAAAGAAGACAAGAAGAACCTAATGAAGCTGAAGATCAAACCCACCATGATCATGAAGGGGGAAATGAACCTGAGGATGGAAGTCAAGATGAGGAGCACTCAGGAGATCATGATCAAGGTGAGGTAGCAAGTGAAGAAGGAAGTGAAGAAAACAATGGACCTGAACCTGAGCAAGAAGGTCATGAGGAACCAGTGGAAGAAGCACCTCCACTAAGAAGGAGTATGAGGATAAGAAGAGACCCATCAAACTGGGTTAACACTAGAGTGTACTATAATGCCCAAGCAGTAGCTCATCCAAGTCAGGTGGTATGTTCGTTTGCCAAGCTTCCAAAAGAACATTGGGCATTCATATCAAGTCTGGATGAAAGCCAAGTTCCTCGGTCTTATGAGGAAGCTATGAAGGATGAAAGATGGCGAGCCTCAGTTGCTGATGAAGCTAATGCCATGATCAAGAACGAGACATGGTATGAAAGTGAGCTACCTAAGGGGAAGAAGGCAGTAACCAGTATGTGGATATTCACCATCAAGTTCCTGCCAAATGGGAAGATAGAAAGGAGGAAGACTAGATTGGTGGCTAGAGGCTTCACTCAAACATATGGAGAAGACTATCTTGACACCTTTGCTCCAGTTGCTAAACTCCATACCATTCGGATTGTTTTATCAGTGGCAACCAATCTGAAATGGGATCTTTGGCAAATGGATGTCAAGAATGCCTTTCTTCAAGGAGAACTTGAAGATGAAGTCTACATGAAGCCTCCACCAGGTCTTGAGAGTCTTGTGAAACCAGGAAATGTGCTGAGGTTGAAGAAAGCAATCTATGGTCTAAAGCAGTCGCCTAGAGCTTGGTACAACAAACTGAGCACTACTCTGAATGGGCGTGGCTTCAGGAAGTCTGAGTTAGACCACACTCTCTTCACCCTCACCACAAGCTCAGGTATTATTGTCCTTCTAGTTTATGTTGATGACATCATCATAACTGGAAGTGACAAAGAAGGTATACAAGATACAAAAGATTATTTGAAATCAGTGTTTGAGATTAAAGACCTAGGGGAGATGAAATACTTCCTTGGTATTGAGATATGTAGAGCCAAGGAAGGTCTATTCATGTCCCAAAGGAAATATACACTTGATCTTTTGAAGGATGCAGGTAAACTAGGTGGGAAGACAGCCAAAATGCAATTGGAGGATGGATATAAAGTTCCACGTGAGGGGGAGATTGAGAACAGCCAATACCTTGAAGACCTAAACTCTATAGGAGGATGGTTGGTAAGCTAATCTACTTAACTATTACTCGTCTTGATATCTGTTTTGCTGTGAACCAGGTGAGCCAGCACATGCAAGAACCAAGGGAACATCACTGGAGGATGGTGGAACGGATCCTAAGCTATCTGAATGGATCACCAGGCCAAGGAATATGGATGGGGTGCAATGAGAGCACTGAAGTGGTGGGTTACTGTGATGCAGATTGGGCAGGAGACCGAGCTGACAGAAAGTCCACTACAGGCTATTGCACCTTCATTGGAGGGAACCTGGTTACTTGGAAGAGCAAGAAGCAGAAAGTGGTCTCGTGTTCAAGTGCTGAAGCTGAGTATAGAGCCATGTTGAAGCTGACAAATGAATTGGTGTGGATCAAAGGGATATTGAAGCATCTAGGAGTAGAGCAAGCCACACCAATGACTATGCATTGTGACAATCAGGCGGCCATCCACATTGCAACCAACTCGGTGTTCCATGAAAGGACCAAGCACATCGAAGTCGATTGCCACAAGGTGAGGCAAATGATTGGTCTTGGAGAGATATTGCCATGTTACACAAGGAGTGAGGATCAGTTGGCGGATGTCTTCACTAAGGCTGCAAGGCAGAAGGTCATTGAGTCTATCCATACCAGATTAGGACTCATTGACCTTGCACTAGACAACTAATCCCCTCGCTATGAGGTCTCCACTCTTTTTCCCTCATCAAAGGGTTTTATCCCACAAGGGTTTTCTCTTTGGTGAGGTTTTTAATGAGGGGGATCTCATAGCCTTCCAAGCTTGACTTGTTCCATATGGTCAAGCTTGAGGGGGAGTGTTGATCTGAGGTAATAAAGAGAGGAGGTTTAAAGGGTTTAGGATGGAGTTTGGGATCAAAGGGAGGATGTGCAAATTCCGGGTCAAGTGTACGGACGGTACGGACCGTACGGACTGTATGGCCGACCGTACAGACCACTCGACCCAAATGACTTTAAACTCGACCAAATCACATTTTGGTCTTGTGCATATTTTGGGTCAAAATGTACGGATCCGTACAACTCATGGTCCGTACTTCCATGGCCGAAACTTGAGTCACAAGGCAGAAGGAAGAAGATAACCTTGGTGGGTGAAAAGGGAGAAGGTTAACTGGTTGGTAACTCGGTAAAGAATGGCTCGCGGATAAGGGGTCAAGCTTGACCAAGACAGCCTGTCCAAGGCTGGAAAGGAGAAGGCATCTGGTCAAGATGCCAAAAGCATCTCACACCCTCAGCCACTCGTTCAAACCAGGCGCGCCTCTCCCCTTGACCGGCCACGTCTCCCTCTCCTTAACCATTGCTTTATGTATCCGTTGTAACCCTAAAAGCTCTGCCTATATATTTGTAACTCCTCTCTGAATAATCAATCAAGCAAATCATTTCTTTCTCTTGTTGTTCTCTCTTCTCTCTCTCGTGTTCATCATGAACATCGAGTAAACTCTCTTCTATTCTCTCAATCTTTCACTCTTTCTCTCATTCTCTCGGTTACTCTACTCTCATTCTCTCATTCTCTCAAAATCTCACAGTATGCAGTGGTTGACTTCCTATCCATTCTATCTCCTGCCCAATCCGCATCACAATAGCCCAACACTTATGTGCTCCTATTGCAACCCATCCATACTCTAAGGTTTGGTGATCCGTTTAGATACATCAAGATCCTCTCAACCATGTGCCAATGATGTTCCTTTGGAACTTGCATGTGTTGGTTCACCTGGTTCACAGCAAAATAAATATCAGGTCGGGTAATGGTAAGATAAATCAACTTACCAACAAGCTTTCTATAAAGCTTAGGATCTTGGAATGGCCGACTATCTTCAATCTCACTCTCACGAGGAACTTTGTACCCATCCTCCAATGGCATCTTGGCTGTTTTCCCTTCATACTTTCCTGCATCTTTCAAAAGATCAAGTGTATACTTTCCTTGGAACATAAATATTCGTTCCTTGGATCTACATATCTATATACCAAGGAAGTATTTCATCTCTCCCAAATCATTAATTTCAAACACTGATTTATGAAAGTCCTTAGTGGATTGTATACCTGTCTTGTCACTTCCTGTGATGATGATATCACCTTCATACACAAGAAGGACTACTATACCTGATGTGGTCGAGAGAGTGAATAAGGTATGGTCCAGTTCTGACTTCTTGAACCCCTTTCCATTAAGAGTAGTGCTCAACTTGTTGTACCATGCTCTAGGAATTTGTTTAAGACCATAGATTGCCTTCTCGAGCCTTGGCACATTTCCCTTCTTCACTAAGTGTTCCAGACCTGGTGGAGGGTGCATATAGACCTCATCTTCAAGCTCTCCTTGGAGGAAAGCATTCTTCACATCCATTTTCCAAAGACCCCACTCAAGATTAACCGCAAGAGACAAGATGATTCTAATTGTGTGAAGTTTTGCAACTGGTGCAAAGGTGTCCACATAATCTTCTCCATAGGTTTGAGTAAAGCCTCTTGGAACCAATCTGGTCTTCTTTCTATCAATCTTCCCATTTGGTAAGTATTTGATGGTGAAGATCCATCTACTGGTAACTGCCTTCTTCCCTTTTGGTAACTCACTTTCATGCTAGGTATCGTTCTTGATCATTGCATCTGCCTCAGCACCCACTGATTCCTTCCATTCCTTGTCTTTAACAGCTTCCTCATAGGACCTTGGTATGTAACTCTTGTCCAAGCTGATCATAAAGGCACAATGCTCTTCTGGATATTGAGTAAACGAGCACATCACTTGAGATGGGTGTTCAACAGCTTGGGCATTGTAGTATACCCTAGTGTGCACCCAATCAGATGGGGGTCTTCTTATCCTTGAGCTTCTCCTCAACTGTTGTTGTTGTTCCACTCCAATGTCTCCCGATTCTTCCTTTTCTTGATGTCCTGAACTTCTTTGACCTTCTTGAGTATCACCACCTTGATCATGAGACCCTGAACTCCCATCTTCCTCTGGTGACTCAAGCTCTTCTTGACCTGAATCAAACTCTTCACTCATGTCTGAGCTTCCTCCTTCCTGATCTTCAGTGTTTCCCCCCTCATGACCAAGGTGGGGAGACTGGTTTGCTTCATTTGTCCCTGATGGACCATTTCCACTCGGGCTTTTGGTCACTCCAATGCCAATACCTTCCAAGATAATCCTTAGAGTTTCTGCCTTATCCGAGGTAAGGTCCTTCAACTCGTCTTGATTCTTTTCCTCAAAGCACCCTCTTTCTTCTATGAAACTTTACATCCCTAGAGACCAGAACTCTTCTTGCCACCGCATCATAACACTTGTATCCCTTCTGAGTTGTGGAGTAGCCTATAAACATTGCATTTGTACTCTTGGCTTCTAACTTGTTCCTCATCTCTACTGGAATCAGTACATAACACAAGTATCCAAAGACCCGTAGATAGTTCACTGATGGTTTGTACTTGTTTAGAACTTCAAAGGGAGTTTGATTATTCAATACCTTTGTAGGTGTGCGGTTGATGAGATAACAAGCTGTAGCCACAACATCACTCCAAAATCTCTTGGGAACATCGGCTTGAAACATTAAGGACCTTGCTACTTGCATGAGATGGCTTTTCTTCCACTCAACAACTCCATTTTGCTGAGGAGTGTAAGGGCAACTGGTCTTGTGAAGGATCCCATGTTGATCTAAGTGATCCTTGAATGCATGACTGGTGTACTTTCCTCCATTATCTGATCTAAAAATTTTAAACTTAGCATGATAATGGTTAGTCAAATAGGATTGAAAGTTCTTAAATCATCAAGGACCCTATCCTTTGATGGAATAAGTGTTAACCAGGTGTATTAAGATTTTTCATCAATGAATGTTACAAAGTACTTATGATTATCCCTAGATATGCAAGGAGCAGTCCAAACATCAGAATGAATTAAATCAAAGCACTTTTCATAAACAGTAGATGATCTTGGAAAGACAGTCTTACAATGCTTGCCTAAAATGCAAGCTTCACACTCATTATTTTCAAAAACAACACCTGGTAACATCAAATTCAAAGCTCTAACATGAGGATGTCCTAGTCTAGCATGCCACAAAGCATTCTTATTCAAAGCAGAAGAAACAGAAGTAAAAGAACAGCTAAAATCAGAAACAGGAGCAAGCTCTTCAAGCATATATAACTCGCCCTTGGTAACTCCTTTTCCAATCAACTTGTGGCTCTCAATATCCTGAAACTCAACATCATTAGGACTGAATATGACCTTGCAATTCAGATCAGTAGTGCATTTCTTAACAGATAACAAGTTTGAAGTAAATTCAGGCATATAGAAAGCTCTTGAGTTTTAACTAAACAGTTTTAGAATTTTTACTCCTCTAATAGGAATCTTATCACCATTAGCAATCATGACATGACCATTAGCTGGTTCAATGTCTTTGATCAAATTGGTGTCACTTATCATGTGATGAGAAGCTCCTGAGTCTACTATCAATGGTTTAGATGAGCTATTAGCAATGTGACAAGTAACTTCAGGACTAGAACAATCAAGACTTTGGAGGTTCATTTTATTCTCTATTGTCCTACCAGTTTTATCAGTCCTAAGCTTATTCACATTTCCTAGCTTACTAGCAATCATTGAAGCAGCAAGAGAATACCCATTAAGGTTACCAAAGGTGTTACCATTCTCCTTAAGCATTTTGATGAGAGCTTCAATGTCAGACCTCCTTATGTAGTCTTGATCATTGTTCCTGCTAGTGTTTCCCGTGTAGGCAACAAGAGACTTTCCTTCACTTGCCTCCCTCTTATCACCATCGGTTGTCTTGCTTGAGCCAGCACCATTTGAACCCTCCGAGATGTGAGCTCTTGCTTCCCTCTCCTTCATGAACTTGACCGGCTTGAGATGTGGGTGTAGGATCCAGCACTGACTCTTCTTGTGGCCATGCTTCTTGTAGTGATCACAATTACCATTGAACCTCTTGTCTTCATACTTGTTGTATGCCGCCTTGTTTGTCATTGGAGTTTCAGCCTGATCAGTTTGCGCAGCTTGGTTAGCCAAGGTAAGCTCCCCTTACCTCCGAATAACCCAATAAACCCTTGTTCCTTTTGGATCCGAGCACATAGATTTTCTAGAGATGGAAGCTTCTCAGCTCTCAAGATATGCTTGATGAGGCTCTTGTAGTCTGGGTTTAGGGTGAGCAGGAGTCCAAAGACCTTATCTTGCTCACGCCTCTCATTTAATTCATCAGCATCAACCGTGCTAGGTCTCAGCATCTCTAGCTCGGACTAGAGTGCTCGGAACCTCCCAAGATGCTAAGTGAACTCCATATCTTCTTTTATCAACCCATTGATTGCTCTCTTCACCTCAAACACCCGACTCAAGTTTGAGATGTTCCCATACACTTTCTTCAAGGTGTCCCATAGATCCTTTGCGGTTTCACAGTAGCTATAAGCTTCCATGATAGGAGTCTCAAGGGATCCTTGAAGTAGTGTCATCACCATCATATCTTCTTGCTGCCATTTCTCCACCTCACTTGTGGCACATGCAGCTTCAACTTCTTGAGTAATGAGCTTAGGAGTATTGAGAAGATTCAATGATCTTTGAAGGGAGAGTCCTTGGTGGTTGTTCAAGAAGAAGAAGCAACCAAGGCTGAGCAGGAAGATGGTTGAGTATCTGGTCATCCGAGCACTTAACCCAACAAGATGTTGGGTGAAAGGGGGAGAGATCAATATCAGTATGGAGTGAGCTAGATGAGAAGTGTTAGTGGTGAGAAATCCAAGTCGGATTAGATTACACCACAGTTAGGCCATGATCAAGAGTTCTTTGTGTCCACCACACTGATTGAGACACAAAGAACTCACTGGCCAATCCCTAGGCCTTGAGGACTTTACTCTTTTTTCCCTCATCAAAGGTTTTATCCCAAAAGGGTTTTCCTTTGGTGAGGTTTTGAATGAGGAAGATCTTCAAGGTTCCAAGTTTGACTTAAGATCACTAGAGTCAAGCTTGAGGGGGAGTGTTAACTTGAAGAGATGACAATGAACGAGTATAGAGAGGAGATGGAGTGAACAAAGATAGATGATGTAAAGAGATCTTGTACAAGGAGTGGTGAGAAGGCTGTGGGAAGCTGATAAGTGTACAAGAGGATATGAAACATCAAGGAGAAGACTAAGGAAGATCTTGGGAAGCTTTAGGGAATAGAAGGGTTCAAATGGTCTATGTTTTGGTGAGGTCTACGGACGGCCGTACGGAGTGTACGGATCCGTACAGAGCAAACTCGACCCAAAAACATGTATACTCGACCATTTGAACTTATGGAATGGTTTTGAGTCTTGGGCAAGTTAGGTGTCTGCATATGTTGGCTAACTTGGTTCACAGCAAAGCATATATCTGGCCTAGTGATGGTTAAGTAGATGAGCTTTCCAACGATTCTTCTATACTGCTTCACATCACCATACTGCTTGTCTTCAAACTCCCCCTCTCTAAGTACTTTGTAGCCCTCTTCCAATGGTGTTTTGGCTTGCCTTCCTCCAAGGTTTCCTGCCTCAGTTAAAAGATCAAGTGTGTACTTCCTTTGAGACAAGAAGAGCCCCTCTTTAGAGCGGCATACTTCAATCCCAAGGAAGTACTTGAGTTCACCTAAATCTTTAATATCAAATACAGACTTAAGGAATACCTTGGTTTCTTTGATGCCTTCTTGGTCACTGCCTGTGATGATTATGTCATCTACATAGACCAAAATGACCACAATTCCTCTTGGGCTAGGGAGTGTGAACAAGGTGTGATCAGCCTCTGATTTCCTGAAGCCTCTTCCATTCAAGGTGGTGCTTAGCTTGTGGTACCATGCCCTTGGAGATTGCTTCAGTCCATAGATTGCCTTCTTGAGTCTGAGAACATTTCCAGGTTTGACCAGCTTCTCAAGACCAGGAGGTGGGTGCATGTAGAC
>CAJHQP010011994.1:0-13468 GCA_905132765.1 Moricandia arvensis
TATAGCCCAAATTAAATAGAAACAAACCTGTTTGAATCTTAACCAATAGCT
This sequence comes from Moricandia arvensis, assembly GCA_905132765.1. Lineage (NCBI taxonomy): Eukaryota > Viridiplantae > Streptophyta > Magnoliopsida > Brassicales > Brassicaceae > Moricandia > Moricandia arvensis. The sequence goes on from CAJHQP010011994.1 coordinate 52, forward strand.
GTACGTTAATGGAACAACAAAATTATAAACTATAGTTTATATAATAAAATCATGTGGCTGAGCCTATTTCAGACAAAACAAAAAATACGTGCTTCTTTTATGTATTATCTGTTTTGAAGTTAAACAAAACAAATATATTTCAGAATTAGGATAAAAATAACGTGCTTCTTTTATATTAATAACCATAATAATACATATACAAGCCAGATTGGATTCTAGATTATAGGAACTAAATAATATGGCAATAACACAATAACTAATTGTAGGAACTAAATAACTAGATATCCTTTCAAACCCAAAAAAGAAAAACGCAGGGCTTGACTTTCTGTTATCTCATCCATCGTATGCCAGTGATAGTAGGCAGACTGCTACACCATCGTGTGCAGGTACATTTTAAAATAAATATGCAACATCCCAGTGATTAGCGTTATGTATAATTGTTTTTGATTATCAAAAACATTTTTGCAGGCACAATGAAAAGGAAACAAATTAATCCGTCTAAGCTACAAGTTGATTTAGCACAACAAACAGTCAGTAAAACTAGAAATCAGAACAGAACTTTAACAACAAGTCTCGATGTTCCTTGTCTTCTGTTTTAAGACACTGTTTCAATCTGTTCCATACATCACCCTGGTACCATTCCACCTACTAGCAATAGAAGCGAAAAATTTACTCCATCTACACACAAGAACATAAGCAAATGCTTTAAAGGTATCGTTCAATATATTTACTTCTAATGACAATTTTTTAGGTCACCCCTGTTCGTTTTACTTAATCAAAACTATGTTTTTTAGCTTCAGTTGGTGTGACAGTGGGACTGGCCAAAGCTTCACACGACAATTTACAGAGAAGTTGTATCACATCTCTAGCATGTAAGTATAAATATCAGTACTTAATATAGTATCAATCATATAAATTGAATCTTTCCTTATAAACTGTTTTTTCAACGCGTATTATTTTGCTAGACAAATCAGGCATCAGAAAGAGACCACGGACTGACTTAGACTACAACACTAAATAAAAGGAGTTTTATGGATCGTCTGAGGAAATTTCGATAGTGATTCATATTCACCAGGAATGAGTGGTGATGAAAGTGAAGAGAGTATGAATGCATTTAGGCATACGATTCTGACTTAGAAGGTATTGTAAAGTAATTTACATCATATATACCACGTATCTATTTATGATATTGTTACTGTATTTTTTTTTATGTTTTATCTAAATGTAGGTAGATTAGACCGAAATTTTCACAAGATTTGCATGTAGTTCACAAGAAAACACAGTTTCAGAATCGGAACCAGAAATTGAATTAGTTGACTTAACTGTCCCTAAGGAGGCAGATCACTTACCCAACAGGGACAGAGTCAAATCTCTGGCAAGACTTTTCGAAGAAGCATTTCATGCAACAGAAAAGCCAACCAAAAAAGAATTACCAAAAGAAGATGGTAATAAAGTGCCAGTTTCTATATCTGATATGTACAACTTCATTTTCTTATACCTTTTTTTTTCCTAAGCTACAGCTTATTCAGATGAAGGGGATGCTACTTACACATGCACATACTGTGGAGCTATTATGTGGTTTGCGTGAACGTTTGAATAGGCGTCATAAAAAAGGCCTACCTAAGTTTGCTCTCTGTTGTATGCAAGGACAAGTGCAATTACCATTACTGAAAGAACCACCAGAAGTGCTACAGAATTTGCTGAATGGAGATGATAAATTAAGCAAGCATTTTCAGAGAAACACAAGAGCTTATAACATGGTGTTCTCATTCACTTCGCTTGGTGGAAAGGTTGATAAATCTGCTCGAAAGGGAAAAGGTCCAAACATGTTGGTACTCCAAGGTGAGAATTACCATTTAATTGGTAGTTTACAACCAGCCTACTGGAAATGATGCTAAGTTTGGACAACTTTACATCGTTGACACTGAAAATGAAATAGAAAATCGAACAAATGCTTTGAGGTAAACTATTGACTTTAGCCCTTTTATAAAACAAGTTCAAAGTTGTGTACTGTGACTATAAACTAAACGTTTAATTTGTTATTTTTTAACAGCAAAGGGGGCCAAACGAAAGCTTATAAAAAGGGTGATGGACTTAAGAAGGAGATCATCGACCTTCTGATTAAGATGCTGAATGAGACAACCCTTATGTTAAACAGTTCAGGTCTGCAAAAGATCGTTTCACCATCAATCCTAAAGACTCTTTTCATATGAGGATAGTAAGTGATAGAGCAAAGGATGAGAACATATGACACACCAACATCATCAGAAGTTGCTGCACTAATTCCTGGAGATTTTAATCTCGAGATGAATAAAAGGGATATTGTTCTTCAACAAAAATCAGGCAAGTTGCTAAGGATCAATCATGGGTGATTTTTTATTAGAATCAGTGCAGGATAAAATTAGTTAAACTGGTTTTCTTCCGAGAAAAAAAATGACTTTGTTATTTTACTTTTGTAAAAATAAATAACCCAACTTTTTTTTTGCCAGGCCACTTGCTAAGGATTGATGAAATACATGCTTCATATCTTCCACTTCAGTATCTCTTTTATTCGTACATGGAGAGGATGGATTCAGGCTTGGGATAAAGAAAGGTGATACTAAAGCTACACAGAAACTGAAGAAGAAAATATCAGCATGAGGCAGTTCTTTGCCTTTCGTTTGCATGAACGTAAGAATGAGGCTCATACTATCCTAAATTCAAGAAGGTTGTTTCAGCAGTTTGTTGTGGATGGCTACACAACTATAGAATCCAATCGCCTACGCTATTTGAGGACTCACCAGACGAGTTTGCGTTCTGATAGTTATGACTCTATCAAAGAGTCAGAAAATGCTGGCAAGATTGATATGGCCGAGCAAGGATCTTCATTTCTCTTACCAGCTTCATTCATTGGTGGTCCTAGATATATGAAAAACCTCTACCTCGATGCAATGACTATATGTAAGCATTTTGGTTTTCCCACCCTTTTCATCACTTTTACATGCAATCCTAAATGGCCAGAGATCACAAGACATCTTAAGAGCCGAAAGTTAAAGGCAGAGGACAGATCAGACATCATTTGCAGGATGTTCAAAATGAAACTGGATTCATTGATGGATGATTTAACTAAGAAGCATATCCTTGGAAAAACCGTATCATGTGAGTTAATTATTTCGCTCTCTTGATCATATGCTTTTATATTTTCAATTATTATCTAAATCATTGTTTGTTATCTTCTCTTGCAGCTATGTACACGGTTGAGTTTCAGAAACGTGGTCTACCCCATGCTCATATTCCCTTATTTATGCATCCTACAGCCAAGCTTCCCACAACAGATGATATCGACAAGATCATTTCAGCTGAGATTCCTGATAAGTCTGAAGAACCAGAGCTGTACGAGATCGTTAAGGATATGATGATTCATGGACCATGTGGAGCTGCTAATATGAATTCTCCTTGCATGGAAAATGGGAAATGTTCGAAGCTTTACCCGAAATCATTTACTGATAAGACGACAGTGAGTAAAGAAGGATTTCCAATCTACCGTAGAAGAGAAAATATGGATCGTTATGTAGAGAAGAATGGGGTGAAGTGTGACAACAGATTTGTTATTCCTTATAACAAAAAACTATCTCTACGTTACCGTGCTCATATTAATGTAGAGTGGTGCAACCAGTCTGGTTCTATAAAGTACTTATTTAAGTACATTAATAAAGGAAGTGATCGTGTGACAGTAGCAGTAGAACCGCCAGATCACATGGTTGCAGAGGCGCTTGGTATTCCAGTAGGAGAAGTGAACCAAAAAAAGAGGAATGAATTCAAGGACTTCTTTGATTGCAGGTATTTTTTTTTCTATCCTAACTACACAACTGAATTTTTTATTCTCAGTACATGATATAAATAAAAGTAATGAAATGTGTTTGAATTTGGTATTGTAGATATGTTTCTTCGTGTGAAGCATCATGGAGAATTTTTAAGTTTCCCATTCATTATAGGTCTACTGCAGTTGAGAAGCTTAATTTCCATCTACCAGGCAAACAGAACATTATTTTCAGAAAAAAAGACAAGCTGCAAACAGTGATAAGTCGTAAACTTATTCAGAATACAATGTTCTTAGCATGGTTTGAGTTGTGTAAAGTTGATGATCTGGCTAAAACTCTCACATATTCTCAGATTCCTAACTTCTTTACCTATTCAAAGAGGCAGAAGAAGTTCATAAGAAGGAAAAGGGGATTCAGTGTCGGCCGGATCAACTATGCTCCACGTAATCAAGAAGATGCTTACTATCTCCGTGTTTTATTGAACTATGTGAAAGGTCCTACGAGCTATGATGACATCAAAACATTTGAAGGTGTTGTTTATCCAAGCTACAAAGATGCATGTTATGCTAGAGGATTGTTAGATGATGATCAAGAGTACATTGATGATATTCTAAGGAGAAGCTACGAATGCACAGGAGCTGACCTAAGACAGTTGTTTGTTAGGATGCTCATGAACAACAGTTTATCTACACCAGAGGTTGTTTGGGAGAAGACTTGGGAATGTCTTTCAGATGATATTGAGCATCACAAGCGTAAAACTTTCAATAGGCCAGGTTTATTCACTTCACTATTTTCGTTGACTATTTTATTTTATAGCAAAATGTTTCATACTTGATTTTTAACTTTTTAAATTGATACATTATTTTCGCAGGACTATTGTTAAGTGATGATGAGAAAAAAAAATTCGCTTTGCTGGAGATTGAAAAGATACTGAAGCGTTGTGGGACTTCTTTAGCGAAATATAAGTCTATGCCACAATTACCAAAGACAGGTAGTAAGGCTTCAAATGTGTTGATATTAGACGAGAGAAGCTATGATCGTGAGGAATTGTTAAAAACTCTGGATAGAGATATTCCAAAGATGACTGATGAGCAAAGAAAAATATATGATGAGATCTTAGCTGCCGTTGATGAGGAAAGAGGTGGAATGTTTTTTGTGTCTGGATTTGGTGGCACTGGGAAAACTTTTCTCTGGAAATTACTATCTGCAGCTATTAGATCGCGAGGTGATATTGCTCTTAATGTTGCATCGAGTGGGATTGCTTCTTTGTTGTTACAAGGTGGTAGGACTGCTCATTCGAGGTTTGGGATACCACTTAATCCAGATGAGTTTTCTTCGTGTACTATGGTTCATGGATCAGATCAAGCTAATTTGGTGAAAGAGGCATCACTGATTATATGGGATGAAGCCCCCATGATGAGTAGGTATTGTTTTGAGGCACTCGATAGAAGCTTGAATGATATTATTGGGAAGCATAGCGACAAGCCTTTTGGTGGAAAGGTTGTAGTTTTTGGTGGCGACTTCAGACAAGTGCTCCCTGTGATAAATGGAGGTTGTAGAGCTGCAATTGTTAATGCGTCTATGAATTCTTCGAATTTGTGGGATCATTGTAAAGTGCTCAAATTGACTAAGAACATGCGATTATCATCTGGAGGTTTGTCAGTCGATGAGTTAAGGGATCTTAAGGAATTCTCTGAGTGGATTTTAAAGGTTGGTGATGGAACACTTGGAGAGGGTTGTGATGGAGTATCTGAAATCGAGATTCCCTCTGAATTTTTGATTACTGATTCTGATGAACCTATAGAGGCAATTAGCAAAGCAGTCTACGGAGAACCTTCCTCATTAAAAGGAAACAAAGACGCTAAATTTTTTCAGGAGAGAGCTATTTTGTGTCCAACCAATGAGGATGTTAACATGATCAATGATTACATGTTGGATAAGCTGGAAGGTAATTTATATGAGGAAGGTGTTTGATTTTTTATTTTAGAGCTAATATTTACTATTTCTTATATACGCTTACTACATACTATGTTTTATTTTGTTAGGTGAAGAAATGATTTATCTAAGTGCAGATAGTATTGATCCTACTGATACCAAAGCAGTGAATGATGAGGCACTTGACTCTGATTTTCTAAACAAAATTAAAGTTTCTGGATTGCCAAATCATAGACTTCGCCTGAAAGTTGGTTGCCCAGTTATGGTTCTTAGGAATGTTGATCCTCCAGAAGGGCTAATGAATGGAACAAGGCTACAGATTACTCAACTGATGGAATTTATGGTTGCGGCTAAGATTATCACAGGGTCTAATGTTGGAAAGACAGTATATATTCCTAGATTGTTGATAACACCATCTGATACGAGACTGCCTTTCAAGATGCGCCGAAGGCAATTGCTTTAGCTGTTGCTTTTGCTATAACGATAAACAAAAGTCAAGGGCAATCTCTCTCAGAAGTTGGTCTCTTCCTACCCAGACCTGTGTTTTCACACGGACAGCTATATGTAGCTATTTCTAGGGTGACATCCAAAAAAGGATTGAAAATTTTGATTGTCGACAAAGATGGTAAACCTCAGCATAAGACTGTCAATGTTGTTTTCAAAGAAGTTTTCGATAATCTAATAGCCAAGGAAGCATGATGAGGTATGGAATTTAGCTATCTATTCTTTATAGTTTATTATTAAATGCTAAAATTATATTTTATAATGTCTTTGAAACGTGATGTGATTTTCAGATGTATGCACTTCATTCCAAGAGAGGAAGTTGTTCTTTATTGTACTTCAATTTCTCCGAGCTGTTTTCTACTTATCTATGGATTCATGTTGTTTTTTTAATAGCATTTGACATTTTTCAAATTATTTTCTATATGTTAAAACTATATCAGACATTAAACATTCTTCAGTTCACATTATTATTGTTGGCAATGGCAGATATAGTTTTAAATGGAAGTTAAAATCCCCAATTTAGTTATAAGCCTGGTCAGGCTGTGGTACAGCACGAGTTTGACCAGCCCCAAAAAGTAGAGATAGTTTGCTGACTATATGAGAGATAGATATACCTTAGCAGCATCCGTATTTTTGGAAAGTGAATAGAGTTTTCCAAACTCTGCTCTTCATGGGAACACTCATCAGAGTAAAAGTGATCTAGCTTTTTAGCTGTCTCTATCGTTGTTCCTATACAAGAAGGATGAAACCTGAGCCAATGTTAGTTTCCTGTAACATCCAAAGAGAAAAATAGTAGAACAGACAAAGACATCTTAGGAGCAAATACAAAACCAAAAAAAAATCAGTTTGATCCTAACATTTCCAAAGTCAGTAGTAATTAATTGTTCCAGTAACTTCAGTTCATTCATTTTATTTGGCTTATCATACAGTGTGACAAACATGATCATAAGACCCAAGTCTCGCTCTAATCAGACACATACAAATCAAACCCAAAGTAAGACTCATAACAAAGATTCGTGATGAATACTCTTTACTTTCCATGCTTGCTTTTGTTAACAATGTTCTCAACTTATACCTTTGCAAATATAACCACATATAATCCTTTGTCCATAACACAAACTCTGAGCACTCCTGATGGATCCTTTGAGCTAGGATTCTTCAGTACCAACACCTCTCAAAACCATCAGTATCTTGGAATCTGGTTCAGAGAATCAGTCCACGTGTCTACGTTTGGGTAGCTAACAGAGAAACTCCAGTAACAACCCTCACTGCAAATCTCACAATCAGCAGTAACGGAACTCCCATCTTGCTTGATAAGAAACAAAAACTTCTCTGGTCATCTGGACAAGAATCTCTCACATCTAACCAATGTCATTCCGAGCTTTTAAACTCAGGAAACCTTGTGGTCGTAGTCTATGGCAAAGCTTTGACCATATTACAGGCACCATGCTTCCTCTGTCTTCTCTCATGTATGATCTCCCTAAGAACACAAGGCGTGTGTTGACTTCTTGGAGAAGTAACATAGATCCATCACCCGGTATGGAAAGGCTCATCACCTTACTGGAGAAGCGGGCCTTGGGTGGAGACAAGGTTCTCAGGGATACCATGGATGAAACGTATGTGAATCTTCTAGGGATGATGATCATCGACAACTGAATAGCTGAGTTAGGTTTATAACAAGGTATATACTTTTTTTCCCGGAAAAAAATTAGTTAGGTTATTTATTTGGGCTTACAATAATTGTATATTGGGCTAAAGATAATTTAGAATGTAAAGTTCCTTTGGACTAAGTATATTATTTTGATTTAAATATTACACATTTAAATTGTAAAAAATTAATACAAAATAGTATATATTATATTTTAAATATCTATGGTTTATTTACTTTTTAATATATAATTTATTTTTAATCTTTGGATTAAATCTACACTTTTGATATATTTTTAATAGTATACATCGTATGTAATTTATTTAAATATATGTCAATGTAATTTGTTTGAAATTTGATAGTTCATTTTTAAAAGTAACAAAAACAAATACTAATGTGTATTAAAAATTATTGATGTGTATTAAGATTCTATATATTATTTAAAATTATATTGTTTAAAAAATTGTTAAAAATTTTTTTAATAAAATTCTTTATAATATTAATTTAGCAAAAAAAAATCAAAGTTTATATTATCTTTGCAAATTAAAGTATACTAATATTTAATCAAGCTATATTTATATTACTTTATCTAAAAATGAAATACTAATCTAAAAAACAATAAAATATAGAAGAAGAAACAAACACATGTTTGAAAGACCTGTATAACATAGAAAATTTGAAATAATCTATTTGATTAAAACACCTATTATATAATATTATTATGTTTGAAAAACATTTACTATACATATCGTAAATATGTGATTACTATAATATATACCAATTTACAAGTAAATATAACTAACTATAAACGAAAACGAACACCCGCGCGGTTGCGCGGGTCCAAATCTAGTATTGTTTTTAATTAGAATATTTATAAAGTTAAATCCAAAATTTAAAAGCAAAACATAAGAAGTATAGAGGAATTTTCATGTTTACAACATTACTGTACCACTTTTTATTTTTACCTTTATTAAAGAGACATTTTCATAAATACCATTTTTTTAAGACTCAAATTTCTGTAAAATTAATTAGAACCCTAAATTTTACATTCATAAACCCTACCCAACCGTACCCCCACCCCTCAACTCTAAACCCTAAGTCTTAGATTAATTAACTCAAGGGTTATAAGTATGTTTATTCCTCTTAAAATAATGGTAAAAGTGATTAAGATAAATATGAAAAGTGATACTATGAAATGATATTTTTGACAATAAGTAAATACTTATTTATATAAAGTTGAATATTTAAAATACTTATTTAAAACTTAACACTTAATTTAAGAAGTAAATACTTGTTTAAAACATAAAAAGTAAATAATTATTTAAAACATAAGAAATAAATACTTCTTTATATAGAATTTTTTAAGTACATATTTATATTTGTGATTATTTAGACATTCTTTTTTCAAATATTTTTTGGGTTTTTCAGTTTTTGGATTACCTATTCGGATGAGACTAATAACACTTTGGGTTCGTATATGTTTTGTACCACCGTACAAAACTCATTCTGTATTTTTTACATTTAAGATTGTACAAATTAGATTTTTTGTTTTGGGTTCAGTTCGGACTTTGAATTACATATTTTATGCTCAAATTTACTTTAAATAAAGAAAAAATGATTACATAAAATTTTCATCGGAAAATTATCCGCACTTTAGTGCGAGTTAAAATCTAATTTCTGTTCATTCAATGGTTGATGTAAATTAGATTTCTATTTTGGACCTAATTCTTTATCTATGTGTTTATATTTCAGTTTTTGGACAACTAAACGTTAATGTATGATTTTTTTACTTCATGTATGATTTTTTAAAAATGGACCTCCCTAGAAATCTATTAATTTTAAGACATATCATTTATCACCCATCATTAACGAGAAGCATCTTATGTGTTGACCAAAATAATATTCCTTTTCCTAAATACCTGTTTAAATTTAAATAAGACATTAGCTTTTATATTTAATCTGACCAAGTCGGTTCACCCTACCAAACAAAATTATTTATCATGTTATTATGCTATATCAACCTGTATATATTCTCTTATTAATATTTACATAAACCATACATTATAAAATCCATTTAGGTCCAAATATAAAAGATAATCAGTACAAATGATAACATGAGAGAAAATCAAAAGCATACTAGATTAATAAACCAAATAAATTTAAGTGAACATATAATACGTTAAAAATCGATTACAGTATACAAATATTCTAAAACATAACAGTATATATATACAGTATTAGAGTGAACGGATGATAACATAGATCTTGAATAACCCGCTTAAGTGGGCTGGTGGCGGAGAGATGTCAGCTGAGGGAGCCTTTGGCCCCAATACTCTGGCTTCGATCCCCGTCGGCTGCAAACATTTATTCGGACCACTGGGTATTCACATGCAGCTCCCCAGCGCTCCAGACCATTAGCGTAACCAGGGGCCCTTAAGTGGAGGCTTAAAAATTCCTGTAATGGCGTAGGCTTAGGCCTGATGGGCTAGTCGATCACGCTTAGTGGTCGGATACTGGATTATCAAAAAAAAAAAAAAACATAGATCTTGAATGTGTGTACAATAAACTGATAATTGATTTGATTAACAATTTAACAATATAGTAATTAATTAATGTACCTAAGACATTACTATTTCATTAAAAATTTAAAAGTTTAAGATATTGTACCACCTTAACAATCATCCTAAAAGAATCGTGATATACTCCCTCTGTTTCTTAAAGAGTGTCATTTTGACATTTTTCACACAGATTAAGAAAGTTATTGGAATGCGTTATATTCTTATTAATTACACATATTCAACCAATAAGATTATTAGAAACTAAAATTATTTATAAAATCAATGCATTTGCAATTAATATTCAGCTCAAAATTGCATTGGAATTCTAAAGTGACACTTTTTGTGTAACAAGAAAAAAATGTTAAAGTGACACTTATTTAGAAACAGAGGGAGTATATCAATATATATATATTGATTAACTAATTAGTGATTTTTCGTAAAGAAATATTGTATACAGAATGGATATTCCTAAAGGAATATTGATTCACGAAAATATATCATTATCTTATCGTACTATAAAATCTTCATTTTGTTTCCATATTTTTAATTAAAAAAAATCTGAAAATATAAGTTCAATATAGATTTTTCATAACAACAAATATTCTCGCTTTTGATAAATATAAGAATCTTATCTATCAAAATAAAAGTCATAAAAAATATTTTTTTATTTCGACAATCCTTTAAAGATTTTTTAAAATGTATTTACTTAAGGCTAATAATATGAAAAAACAATTCATAATTATGTATTTTAAAATTCTAACAAATATGTTAAAAATATTATAACAGAATCTTAATTTTTTTTAAAATGTCTATTTTTTCACTAATTTAATAATAAAATATTATTATATATTAATATATATTCAGTTATTGTTTATAAAATCAACATAAAAAATTTATACTATTTTATCTGTTTTCTAACCATCTATTTTATTAAAGGAGAGTCATCACCTATTTCATGTGTGATTATTTTTATTTGGACCATCAGTATAAAATTTTAATAAATGTATTTCACTAAACTGATAATAAAATATTTGTAACTACTTTAATTATAATATATTTTTATTAAATATAAATATGCATTCAAATTATAACAAACTTTTTGAATATATGATTAACGTTATAGTTATACTACAAAGTTATATTAAAATTTATCAATAACTTAATCTAATTTGATGTTATATATTATCTAATTTTATAATAATATTTGTATGTATTATAATATTATTGATCATGCGGTTTTATTTTTATACTACAAAGTTATAGCTTATATAATAAAATTCTCAATAACTTAATATAATTTGGTTTTATATATTATCTAACTTTACAATAATGTTTGTGTGGCTTATAAAATTATTGTGTTTAATAGTTATATAAACATTTAAATAAATACTAATATTACTAATGACATAAACCAAATATCTATGTATATAAAATGAAAATAAATCCCGCGCGGTTGCACGGATCAAAATCTAGTATTTCATTATAATTGTTAAATATATTTTTGTGAAACTGTTTAAACAATGAGTGATTGATATATCTATTGTATTTTTTTTATTCGCATAATTTTATCTAGGTATTATTAACTTATGATTATTAACAATATTTAAATCGTGAATTTTGTTGATAACAATAACGAAAACCGTTATTATAAAACGATTTATATGGACTACTCAAACTATGAGTTAAGGACCTAAGGTCGTATATCTATTCCATTATTCACATATGATTGTCAAAAATATATTAATATTAGTTTTTTGGAAATAACAACGAAATACATCATCCATTTTACATAGCTCTATTGTTTTCTTGGATATAATTTGCAACAAAGAGTCACCAAAATAACCAATGTCAAACTTTTCTTAACACTAACCAGAAACGATTCTGTTTACAAATTACAATGATCACAACCTTAGAATCGTTTTTGAGTTAAAACTATTATAAACACACAGTAAATTTGGTTTATTGACAATATGTGTACTAATATATATATATATATATATATATATATATATATATATAATATATATATATATATATTATTCTAATATATTAAACAAACTTTGAATGGTGGTTGTAATTTTTTTATCGCAAATCACAATAATATTTTTTATATCATCAATAATTTTACCAAAAAAATTAAAGATTTCTAAGAATATTCCATTTTCAAATCGAACAAACCACATAACAACTAAATCTTTTAAAATAAATTAATAAATATCTTCAAAATATATTTGCAATAAATAAGCTTTTAAATATATTTTCCTGAAAAATGTAAATACTTGCAAAAATAAAAATAAAAAATATTTGTTCACAACATAGATTAAAATTCTAGTTTAACCATTATTTACACAGTAAATATTTATTTGAAAAATGTTACCCAAAAAGTTGAAAAATAAATATATCCACTAATACTCAAGTATTAAATATGTCAATTACAAACTTTTAAATAATAACAAAAACATATATTTTGTTATGATACATATACGTTTTTAGTTCAAATATATAAAATGAAGCATTACAAAAAATAATTAAAGAAAATATTATCTTAATGTGTTATTGGATTCAAACTCATGAAATATTTACTTAGAGAGCATTACAAAGAATCTGTAACAACCTGTCTCGTGGAATCCAGTTGGCCAGTACATTGACACAATTTTAGTTGGCGCTGCAGCACATCGACCATATCCCCTCATATGTGTCGTTCGTCGCACAAGTAGTTTATTGGTGAGGTGTGAACTCCCGATCTCATCCTTTAACAACATCCTCAAATGACAAACTGTCACCAATTCATTTTAATATTTTTTTAAAAAAATTATTTTGATAACAAAATATTTTTAGCTTTTATCCTAGGATATTTCTCTAAATATATTTGCATAATATTTTTAAAATGGCAATATTGAGAATTTGAGTTATTAATCCTTACATATTTTATTATATTTTGTAAAACTTGTTCCAACGCAGCAGAAATGAAT
>CAJHQP010011995.1:0-13467 GCA_905132765.1 Moricandia arvensis
TTACTTCTGTATCTGACATGGTTGGCGTGTGGTTTCGCAGATACCGAGACCTCTGAAAACTAGGGTTTACCTGCGTTCCTAAGTCAACGGGAATTAACAGTGCGAAATATCGGTTCCACTAACGAGCAACAACTCTTTGTCTGAACAGAGGAGAGCACAAGTTGAGTGTGACCACGTGCCTGATCAAACCAAAAGAAGAGAGGAGTGCTTGGAGGGTCATCTGAGCTCCTGAAATGTGCTTCTATGGTTGCATCAAGTGATAACTTTAAGACATTATCTTGTGATTTAGTTATAGACCTATGGTATGATCTTCAGCTCAGTTAGTGAGCATCTGAGAGTTGTCAAGGGCCTTGTGTGTGTTTAGTAGTGATAACAAAATTCTGGACCAGAAAGCATCTGCATTCAAGCTTGATTTGCAGAGTTCATTCACTCTTGAAGAACAAGATTTGTGGTCAAATCCTTTTGAAGGGAGAGAGGATGGTTTGATCCAGACCAGTTTACAGTAAGAATGAAGAAGAGTTATGAGGCAGAACATCCTTGATCAGGTCCATAACTGACAGAAAAAAACTGAGAAGAGCAAAACAGAAACTTCTTGGGGTAAAAGAGGAACCAAAGCTCAAGATTGATTATGGGGATTATTTCACTTGACCACCTGACCATGTGGAGTGTTTTTAGACAAGATAAACTAGGGAGGGGTCGTGATGGTTTGAAGGATGTCACTTGGATATCACTTGTTCAACACCACAAATGGCACACGGGTTTATTTGGTGGATATAAGGGAACCATGGATTTTTTTCTGTGAGTTCTAAGTTAACAACCCATGCTGATATGTTCAGGGATAAGGACTGGAAAGGATTTTGTTGGATAGAAGTGCAAGAAGTAGCAGACAGGTCTAAGCTAAACAAGGAGATGGAGATATGTGCTTTAAGTGTTCTTTGCAAAGGAAACACATCAATGGATCACCTAAGGCACGTGAAAGGTTTAGAAAACTTTTCATTTGAGCCTGGAGGAGAGGCAAACATAGAAAGCAGCACCAACAAAACACTGTCCAAAAGCCACTATTGCAATGGAGCTGATTGTGTATGGTTTTACTTTCCTACAAAGCTTGGATTTGAGGACAAATCCTTTTAAAGGAAGAGGGGATGGTGCGATCCTGATCAGGCTTAAAATCAATGGGTTGAAGCCAATATATGAGTCAGCAATACCAGTGATTATGTTGCAGCTTAATGGAAAGTTTCATGGTCTCATTGGAATGATCTATGAGGTTCTGGATGAAGAGAAGAGAAGATGCCTTGGTACAACCATGAATGGAGAAGTATAAGATGGGAAGCTGAATCTGTTTAAGTTTGGATGAATCAGGAAGTGATGCTGAACTGGACTAGTCTGAAGAGGATGAGCTGATTGAACCTAAAGAAGGAGATAAAGGTGCATTCGGGTGGACGATAAACAATCCAGAAAAGATCAGCAACATACCTGAGCTTAAATTGAGCGATGGTGATCATTTTCCACTTCCAAATGGGCCTTCTATAACAAGGAAACAACTCAGGAAGGTGCTAGAATGGGCTAGAATTGGAGTTGGGTGAAATAAGGCATTTTTGGCCTAAAGGAGGATTGCAACCAGAATCCTGATCACTTGCTTTCTTGATGGGCCAACAGAACGTGGAGGATCAAAATCTCATCAGGAGACACTCCAATACTCAGGTAAAGTCGTGGGCATCATGAAGGAGGAGGAGAAAGGCCAAGAAGAAACAGCTTGTTGGTTTATTTCCTTTATTTGTAATTTTAGTTTTTGTAAACTAAGTTCTAATAGGATTAGGAGTAGTAAACAATCTTAAATTGGATTAGGACGTCTTAAACCAATATGGTTAAAGATTAGGGGATTTAGTTTAGGCATTATAAGCCTCTTTTCACTTCCTTGTACTCATTAATCGGTATTTTTCTATAAAATGCCTTTTGGTGCAAAACATGATTGTTCTAGAGACTTGTCGCCTTGTTGACATTTTGGACGTGTTATACATCACACTAAGGAAGAATTCAACTTCTGTGATCCATCACAGACACTACCCAGTGTTATCCTGCGTTTGAGAGTAGCAAAAACAGCTTCTGAGTAATCAATAGCTCTTTATCAAAGTCCATCATCATAATCTATCATTCACCCACGCCCCCGTCAAGTGATCCAGGAAGAGACAGCCATTCCGGGGCCGTACCAAGCTTGGCCACTGGTGCAAATGTATCAAGGTAATCTTCTCCATAAACCTGGGTCAAGCCCCTTGCAACTAGTTTAGTCTTTTTCCTTTCTGGTTTTCCATTTTCTAGGTACTTTATTGTGAAGAATAAGCGACTTGTCATAGATTTCTTCCGTTTGGGAAGCCCAGCTTCATACCAAGTGTCATTCTTGATCATAGCATTGATCTCATCTCCAACTGAGTTTTTCCATTCTTGATCATAGCATTGATCTCATCTCCAACTGAGTTTTTCCATTCTTCATCCTCCATTGCTTCTGCATAAGATCTTGGAATGTACTCATGGTCCAACTCCACAATGAAAGCTTGATTTTCTTCTGGATACTGAGCTAGAGAACATACTGCCCTAATTGGGTGAGCTACTGCTTCTGCATTGAAGTACACTCTTGTGTTGATCCAATTTGATGCTGGTCTCTTGATCCTTGTACTCCTTCTCAAAGGCTGTATCTGATCAGATTCTTCCTCGTCATCTAATTGGGTTTTCATCTTCTGATTGAACTTCAGTAGTTGATGGCATCACATCTTGATCATGAGCTACTGAGTCTTCAGATTGATGTGCCTGTTCCTCAGGTTGAATTGCTTCATTGCCCCCCCCCCCCCCCCCCCCCCCCCTCATGATTAGGATTAGTGACTTCAATGTTGTCCTCATCTTGAGTAGGATCATGAACATGTGTCTTCTTGATTCCCTCAGGTTCCTTCGGTAAGTGAATGACAAGGTTCTCTAATATTACTCTTAAGTTGTTGGCTCTATCTGAGGAAGACTGAGAGAGGTCCTTGAGATTATCCCAACTCCTTTCATCATAGTGACCTCTAGACTCTACAACCTTAACATCTCTGGAGATCAGAACCTTTCTTGTCTCTGGTACAAAGCACTTGTAGCCTTTCTGAGTTAGAGAGTATCCAATAAACATGGCCTTTGTGTTATTAGCCTCTAGTTTGTTCCTCAGTTCACTTGGAATAAAAAAAAAACACACACACCCAAACACACGCAAATGGTCTATAGATGGTCTGTTTTTGTTTAGTACCTCATAGGGTGATATATCACTGAGTACTTTTTTAGGATCATGATGCTTAAGTAGGAGGCAGTCACAACTGCGTCACCCCAAAACTTCTTAGGAACATTCATATGAAACATCATGCTTCTGGCCACCTCCATTAGATGTCAATTTTTACTCTCAGCCACACCATTTTGTTCAGGTGTGTAGGGAAAACTCGTTTGATGGATGATGCCTTGTGCTGCAAGGTGTTGCTTGAAGATTGTGCTTGTGTATTCTCCTCCATTATCTCATCTAAATATTTTGATCATGGCATGAAAGTGGTTAGTAATATAGCTTTGAAATTTTTTAAAAGCTTCTAGCACCCCATCCTTAGATTTCAATAAGGTACCCTGTGTACTTAGATTTTTCATCTATAAAAGTCACAAAGTATTTATGTTGTTCACTAGAAGAACAAGGGGCTGTCAGTAACGCCCGCGTTCCGCAGTCTGAGCTGGAACAGTCCAAGGACAGGTTTAGCTACAGTGATCTGACGAGATGGTCAGTTTTGGACTTGTTGTCTGTATAGTACGGGTCAGTTTAGGACAAGGCGATTGGACTTGCTATCCGAGATCAGTTAGTCTATTAATGGACTGATTGATATAAGTTTTGGCGGGAACAGTTACTGCGACCAAAACATATACTGATAAGCCAAGTGAATGGCGGGAACAATTATTTGGCGGTTACTGGGTGGTTACCAAAGTGGTTACCAGGGAAGTTCCAGAGTAGTTACTGAACTTGTTAACTGACTAGGACGGTTACTGGGTCTGGAACAGCCAAGGCGGTTATGGAACTGCTAGTAGTTAAGTAAAAATAACAGACCAGGAGCAGTTATAGAGCAGTTACAAAACTGTTATCCGATATGGTTATTACGCAGTTCCAGGTGGTTACTGGAATGTTTAACCGACCGGGACGGTTACTGGATCAGTTATTGAGCAGTTTAGGAGGACAGTTCTGAATCACTTCCGGACAATTCTTAAACTGTCACTTGGCAGTTACCGAGCGGCTAAGGCAGTTTGGCCAAGAGATATAAACTGCCAAGGCTGGTTACTGACTTATTCTGAACTGCTGATAGGTAGTTATGAGACAGTTGTCTGGGAAAGAAACCGTTATTTGGCAGTTGGCCAAGCTTAGGATCAGTTACTGAGCTTTTCTGAGGAAAAGAAAAGGAAACCGCCGGATGGTAGTTACTGACTTATTCTAGGCATGGGGCAGTTAAGAAAAACAGCTATGGGAGGTTAAGGCCAAGGAGTAACCGCCCAAACTCCTTGTTTTTAATGAATCTCGTGGAGAGAAGGGGGATAACTTCTCTTGCTCGATTCTGGACAGAATACTGGAGAGAGTGAGAAGGGAAAACACAGAAAACTAACGAGGGAAAGAGACTGATGATCGGATTCAGTAAAGGCTTAGAGATGGCCGATCATGATGGGAATCTATAGCCATGGAGCCGGTTCTGATCTTGGCGTGGTCTGTGCATGAGTGATGATCGTGATTTCTGGTTACAACAAGAGAAACCGAGAGGATGGGGTTATTCTGATCGGAACATGGAGAGTGATGGCCGGATGGCCGATCCGAGTCTTGGATGGTAGACTGCGAGTCATTCTGGCTTCACTGCTAGTGGTATACTGATGGATCGCATGGGTTTTGGATGATGTACGGTTATTTATGATAAGGGATCGATCACGAATCATAGGAAGAGTAGATTGGTGCATCGGTGCATGGTGAAGACATGTACTGATGGTATGCGATGGATCAGGGTGGTGTTTACAACCGGCGGTGAAGACTGATCTGAAGTAATCTGGATCACTTCTGGGCGTGTTATTAGTTGAGCGATGGTGCAATAGGAGGGAGCACTGATCTTGTAGAGGGAACAACGATCGGGGATGGTTCGACTGGCTAATTCCAGATGCATAAGGATCGATCGAGATTAACAAATTGATTGGATTGAAAGAGGGATTGGCCGACAAGATTAACTGGGTCAGAGCCGATCGATTGCTTCTTGTACGGCGATCATTCTGGAAGTGAGAGTAAGTGATTTTGATCCGTGGAACTGAAGATCGAGAGGGGTTTTGGATACTGGTTTCTGGTGTCATCTGTACGACCTGCTCACACGGACTGTTAAGAGTGCCCAAACCACGAGAGGAACACTAAGGGTATGTTCGGCTGTGGATGAGCGACTGTCTAGTAAGAGCACTAGAAGGGATCTTGGTTGAAGAACAGAGGATCTGATGGTTGAAGCCGAGGGAGACTTAGTCTGAGTCTAGTTCATGGAAAGGGTGGATGTTGCACTGGCTTATCAAGAGTGATAAGTGACTGTTTATCTGAGGGCTGATGGCTGATGAACTGTTTGGATGATCAGGATGGATCAGTATCTTTTTGTGGGACGTTGAGCTGGGTTAACGTCTTTATTGTACTGGATGGATCAATTGGGACTGAGCCGTCTCTTCTTGCACTTGGTCATGTGGGGATGGTTGGTTGAGTGACTAAGGAACAAGGGGATTGGGTTAAAGTTTTGAACGAGTTAAGCTGGATAAGAAAGGATGGAACGGCATGGAGACATCAATGATGGTTGGACAAGCAATCAACCACACACCAATTCAGTAAGGTAAATGTTTATATTAATACGAATCATAGTGACTTGCTAGGATTCTGGATAGGACTTGCGAACACTGTGAACTGAACTGAACCTCGTAGAGGAAATATAGATAAAAATCCTAAGTATAGGCTCAAATCCGAAACAGACCATGTTTGGTCGAGGAAGGCGACCCACGGACATACTGATGGTAAGGAAATCCGGGTCGGGTCTAACAAGTGGTATCAGAGCGATTACGGTTCTAGGACAAGGAATTAAGCAAGATTCAAGTTTGTCTAAACCGAAAGGCTGCGAATAATGCTAAGGTAGATGCATTGAAGAACTGATTTAAAGACTTGATCTTGGGAATGATCTAAGTTGGAGTTACACTTGTATGGGCGAGTTGTAACTTTGAAGTCTGTCTGGAATGGAAACTGGAGTAAAGGTTGTTTGGAGAATATCGTATTGCTGTTTAAGAGGTGCTGGGATAATCAAGGGAGTTATTCAAAAATTTAGCTAAGTCATGGAACGACTTAGAGGTTCATGGAAGTCAATGTATCCGAATTTTGAAGTGAAGAAACGGGAAGGATTGGCTAAGAGTTTCTGAAGATTAAGGAATGGTAAGCGTACTGAAGTCAAGATAATCAAGTAGTTCGGGAAAGTCAAAGTGATTGGGAAAAGTCTAAGTAAGACAATAGACTGTCAAGGACCAAGGAGGTCGGATGTGGAGACAAGGATCTGATTATGTTGGAACTGGATGAGCATGAATGGCATGTTCGAAAACTGGTTTGTACAGGTGGTCTGAGAACCGCTATGAATCTCTCAACAGAGGATGTTAAAAATCTGTGTGTACTGGTTAAAGCAATGGACGGATTGCTGAGAAATAACCTGGTCGAAACAAAGGATCGGGAAACTGAGATGGACATGTCGACCATGGAAAAGTCTAAGGATAAATGACTAAGCCTTTGGTGCCGGAATTGGGAGTTATAGAGAACTCAGATTCGTGAATATGGTATTGTTGAGAATGCTTAGACGGACTGTAAGATTTTCAAGTTGTGGACATGCTGGTCCGGGAACTGGAATTGAAATATCGATGAATGGATTTGGATATTCTGAGTAAGACTTACATGTTAGCAAGTGGCGATTGTAAGCATGTCTGGATATTGAGAACTGGACAAAGGAATTGTCAAGGGGTTGTCGTAGTAGCCTTGTACGGTTTGAGAGTTGAGGTTATCAGAACAAGGAATTGGAAGTCAGGTGTACTTGCCAAATACTAGTTGGGTGAACAAGAAACTACTCGGAGGTACCAGATGCTATAGCCGATGTGTTGTTGTCGGAGTGACTGTGTTAGTCTTGATGATCGATTCCTTTCATGCAAGAGTCTAGATCAGTCTAGGTGCTTATTGCGGTGATGCTTCTAAGACTTAGCTGGATCACAAGATGGTTGCTCGATGACTTGGAATGATTATGCTAGACGATCGACTGAGAGTTTGTTAGACATGGTGGCTTTTTGATCCAAGTCGGTTTGCAAAGCGTTCATGTGACTGTGGATGTATGACCTTGGGAACCAGGTGGGTTTGCCAAGGCATACACTTACGTCTGTCTGTTCTGGCGTCTGTGGGAACCGAGGGTTTCGAAGACGTATGTGTTACTGTCATCGCGTGTTCTGTTCTGGCGTTTGTGGGAACTGGAGAGTTCGCCAAGATGTATCTGTTATCGCGTCGATGGGAACTAACTTAGTTTGCCATCCCGTGTCTGTATTGGTCTGCAGAAATCATGTCTGGTGTATGTGGGAAACCGTACTTCCCAAGGCATAAAACTGTACTGTTACTGGAACTCAAGGAGTTCACTATTGTGGGATTTCTGATCGCGATGAAAGCGTGGGTGGGAACTAGTAGAGAGTTTGCCATCACGTGTCTGTTGGACGTCTATCCATTCTGACTGTTCAGGTGTCGTTGGAAACAATTGAGTTTCTAAGACATATATGTGACTGAGTTACGTGAACTTGATGAGTTAACCATTATGTGTTTATGAACTGAGAAGGAATGAGAGTCTGAAAAAGAAACGGTGTAAAGGATCAAGTGTAGTAACCAGGAAGGAATGTCTGTAAGGCTCAAGAGAGTGATTCGGAAGGGAAAATCTGTAAGGATCAAGAGTAATCCGTAGGTGTCCAGGAAGATCGGTAAGGATCTTAGGAAGTCTGTAATGATCATAGGTGATCGAAAAATTTGTTAGGGCCAGGAGGAGATACGTGGAAACAACCTTAATGATCAAGGTAAGAGATCCGTGAAATCTGGGAAAGATCCAGTGTCATAGGATTTGGTGTTGGTCCACATTAAGGAAAGATCAGATTTTGCAAATCAAACAGCCTAGTCAGAGAATGGACTAAGATTGGTTTGAACTGAATCCTGAAAGGACTAAGAAAAAGTCCAATGAGTGAACGGATCAGTAAAGAAGAAAACTGGTCAACACTGTTGGGACTCAAGTGTTATCGCCAAAATGTGTACCCGATTACCAATAGATTCCTCAAAAATTAAGAACTACTACACTTAGTGAGTTACTGAGCGGAAACGAGTCTGTGAGACTAAATGTATGGTAAAGAAACCGGAGCGAGCAAGCCGATAACGGAGATCGAATTGAAGTGTGGTTTTGCTCCAGTGTTCTGAAATGAACAACTTGGAAATTTGAAATCGTCAATAGTTTAGTGACTGGACGTCTGTGAACTAAGGTAAGGCAACTGAGTGCCGGAAGTCTGGAATAATCTGAAGAGATAGAACAAGGTTCTACTTACAACTAAATTCGAGGAAGAATTCATTCCAAGTGGGGGAGACATGTAACGCCCGCGTTCCGCAGTCTGAGCTGGAACAGTCCAAGGACGGGTTTAGCTAGACAGATCTGACAAGATAGTCAGTTTTGGACTTGTCGTCTGTATAGTACGGGTTGGTTTAGGACAAGGCAGTTGGACTTGCCATCCGAGATCAGTTAGTCTATTAATGGACTGATTGATATAAGTTTTGGCGGGAACAGTTACTGCACCAAAACATATACTGATAAGCCAAGTGAATGGCGGGAACAGTTATTCAGCGGTTACTGGGTGGTTACCAAAGTGGTTACCAGGGCAGTTCCAGAGTAGTTACTGAACTTCTTAACTGACTAGGATGGTTACTGGGTCCTGAAACTGCCAAGGCGGTTGTGGAACTGCCGGTAGTTATATAAAATAACCGACAAGGAGCAGTTATGGAGCAGTTACAAAACAGTTATCCGATATGGTTATTAGGCAGTTCCAGGTGGTTACTGGAATGTTTAACAGACCGGGACGGTTACTGGATCAGTTATTGAGCAGTTAAGGAGGACAGTTCTGAATTAGTTCCGGACAGTTATTAAACAGTCACTTGGCAGTTACCAAGCGGATAAGGCAGTTTGGCCGAGAGAAATAAACTGCGAAGGGTGGTTAGTGACTTATACTGAACAGCTGATAGGCAGTTATGAGACAGTTGTTCGGGAAAGAAACCATCACTTGGCAGTTGGCCAAGCTTAGGATAAGTTACTGAGCTTTTCTGAGGAAAAGAAAGGGAAACTGCCGGATGGCAGTTACTGACTTATTCTAGGCGTGGGGCAGTTAATAAAAACAGCTATGGGCGGTTAAGGCCAAGGAATAACCGCCCAAACTCCTTGTTTTAATGAATCTCGTGGAGAGAAGGGGGATAACTTCCCTTGCCTGATTATGTACAGAAAACTGGAGAGAGTGAGAAGGGAAAACACAAAAAACTAACAAGGGAAAGAGACTGATGATCGGATCCAGTAAAGGCTTAGAGATGGCCGATCATGATGGGAATTTATAGCCATGGAACCGGTTCTGCTCTTGGCTTGGTTTGTGCATGAGAGATGATCGTGATTTCTGGTTACAGAAAGAGAAACCGAGAGGATGGGGTTATTCTGATCGGAACAGGGAGAAGATGGACGGATGGCCGATCCGAGTCTTGGATGGTAGACTGCGAGTCATTCTGGCTTGACTGCTAGTGGTATACTGATGGATCGCTTGGGTTTTGGATGATGTACGGTAATTTTTGATAAGGGATCGATAACAAATCATAGGAAGAGTAGATTGGTGCGGTCTGCGCATGGAGAAGACACGTACTGATGGTATGCGATGGATCAGGGTGGTGATTACAGCCGGCGGTTAAGACTGATATGGAGTAATCTGGATCGTTTCTAGGCGTGTTAATTGGTTAAGCGATGGCGCAATAGGAGGGAGCACTGATCTTGTAGAGTGAACAGCGATCGGGGCTGGTTCGACTGGATATTTCCAGATGCATAAGGATCGAGCGAGATTAACAAATTTATTGGATTGAAGGAAGGATTGGCTGACAAGATTAACTGGGTCAGAGCCGATCGATTGCTTCCTGTACGGAGATCATTCTGGAAGTGAGAGTAAGCGATTGTGATCCGTGGAACTGAAGATGGAGAGGTGTCATGGATACTGGTTTCTGGTGTGATCTGTATGACCTGCTCAAACAGACTGTTAAAAGTGCCCAAACCGCGAGAGGAGCATTAAGGGTATGTTCGGCTGTGGATGAGGAACTGTCTAGTAAGAGCACTAGAAGGGATCTTGGTTGAAGAACAGGGGATCTGATGGGTGAAGCCGAGGGAGACTTAGTCTGAGTCTAGTTCATGGAAAGTCTGAATGTTACACTGGCTTATCAAGAGTGACAAGTGACTGTTTATCTGAGGGCTGATGGCGAGGAACTGTTTGGCTGATCAGGATGGATCAGTATCTGTTTGTGAGACGTTGAGCTGGGTTAGCGTCTTCATTGTACTGGATGGATCAATTGTAACTGAGCCGTCTCTTCTTGCTACTTGGTCATGTGGGGATGGTTGGTTGAGTGACTAAGGAACAAGGGGATTCGGTTTAAGTCTTGAACGAGCTAAGATGGATAAGAAAGGATGGAACGACATGGAGACAGCAAGGATGGATTGGATGGTTGGACAAGCAATCAACCACACACCAAGTCAGTAAGGTACATGTTTATATTACTACGAATCATAGTGACTTGCTAGGATGCTGGATAGGACTAGCGAACACTGTGAATTGAACTGAACCTCGTAGGGGAAAAATAGATAAAAATCCTAAGTATAGGCTCAAATCCGAAACGAACCATGTTAGGTCGAGGAAGGCGACCCACAGACATACTGGTGTTAAGGAAATCCGGGTCGGGGTGTAACATTGTCCAAACTTCAAAATGAATAAGTTCAAAGCAATTCTCATTGATAGTCATTGATTTAGGAAACACAGACTTGCAATGTTTTCCTAGAATACAAGCTTCACAATCACTTTTAAAATAAACACTAGGCAACATGATGTTCAAGGCACGAAAATGAGAATGTCCTAATCTAGCATGCCATATTACATCTTTAGGTAATTCAGAAACAGAGTTTAAAGCACAATAAATCAGAAGTTAGCAGAGTGTCCTCACGCAAGTACAAGTCTCCCTTGGTTCCACCTTTGCCAAACAACTTACTAGTCTCAATATCCTGAAAATACACTTCATTAGGGGTGAAAGTAACATGACGATTTAAATCAGTAGTGGCGTTTCTAACTGACAGAAGATTAGAAGCAAAGGTTGGCATATATAAAGCTTTAGACACCTTATCAAACAGTTTTAGATTACCTACACTTTTTATAGGAACTTTGTCACCATTAGCTATCATAACATTTCCTAGGACTGGTTTTATATTATTAATCAAGTTTGAATCACTAATCATATGATGTGATGCACCAGAGTCTACAACTAATGGTCTAGTAGTGCCTAATTCATTCATTGCAATACCAGCAGTGTATGAAGCATTAAGAGAGATACCAAGAGTGTTAAGGTTACCAGAGTTCTCCTTTAAGGCCTTGATGAGAGTATCCAAGTAAGACCTCTTAATGTTCTCATCATGGTTGGACCTTGCAGTGGAGTAAGAGGAGGTTGTCGCCATGGCCTTTCCCATACCAGTGTTAGAGCACATTGAGGAGCATCCAGAAGGAGTCACTGGTTCAGCTCCTTCAGTTGATAAGTGGCCTTTAGCATCTTGCTACTGGTTCCTTGTCTCTCTGAACTTGTTTGGCTTCAATCGAGGATGAAGTATCCAGCACTTATCCTTCATGTGGCCCTTCTTCTTACAGTGATCACATGTCAAGACCCTTCTATCATCTGGTTTGTAAACCCCTTTGTTTGCTACTGGTCCTTCAGCTTGGTTACTCATATTCAACTCGCCTTTGCCTCCAAATAGGCCAAGGGATACGTGTTCCTTCTGAATCTGAGCACACACTTCTTCAAGGCTTGGTAGCTTGTCTGCTCTTGATTAGATCATTGTAGGTTGGGTTCAGAGTAAGGAGCAACCCAAACACTTTATCCTGCTCTCTCCTCTCATTCAAGACTGGGAGCTCTATGGTATGTGGTCTGAGCATGTACAGCTCTGCCCACAGTGACCTAAACTTCTCAAAATGGACTGTAAAATCCATATCTTCTTGACTGAGGGAGTTTATAGCCTTCTTAACTTCAAAAACTCGAGTACGGTTTGAAACATTACCATAAACCTTGTATAGAGTTTCCCACAAATCTTTGGAGCTTTCACAGTATGAATAAGCCTCCAAAATGGCAGGATCCAGAGAGTTTTGGATGAGAGACAGCACCATGAGATCCTCCTGAACCCATTTGCCTTCATCAATCACCACCATCTCTTTTCCATGTTCTCCTTGGACAGTTTGTTTTGGAGCTTCTCCACTTGAGACATGACTTCATAACCTCTTTCCTCTAAGGCATTCTTCACCATCTCGACCTTAGAAGGTGGTTAATTCCCTTCAAAGTCACTGGAATGGTCACAGGATTAGCGTTTCTCTGTCTCTGCTTTTTAGTTTATGGGTAATGGGTGAATTTTGAACAGATTCGAACCAGAGAGTATACACTTGAGAAAGAGAGTAAATAGAATGCTTTTCGGAAGTAGAATAAGGTTCAAGAGCTTTGATGGCTCTGATACCATGTGATTTTTTGAGAAATAATGAAGAGATTAGGCTATGAACATGAGAACTTCCTGAAGAACATGAAGAACAACAAGAGAGAGAGAGAGAGAGAGAGAGAGAGAGAGAGAGAGAGAGAGAGAGAGAGAGAGAGATCCGTTGAAGAGAGAGAGAGTAGAGAGGTGAAATGTTTTTATTCAACTTGCTTTAGGTTTCTATGGATACATTACTTAAATAGTCAAGAAAAGATCAACCAGAAATACTAAATAAAGAGCTCTAAAGAATAAGAATAAACTAATGGACTAGGGTCCAAATTGTCTTGAGGAGGTGCACCAGGCTGAAAGGGACAGGTCCCGACAGTTTTCTAGCCTTCTGGTCCCCATACCTGCAAGTGAAGACCACTCTCCAACGTTCCCATTCATCAGGCAAGTAAGGATAACCCTTCCTAGTTTATTTCTTGCACAACTCTTCTCTTCCTTTACTTGCAAGGCACACTGGGTCCTTTAGGTTGTACGAACAGCCTTGGTGCACAAGTCATCTTGAATCTTGTTTGTTCCGAGCCATCTTCATCTTATATTTTCATCTCCTCATTTATTGCTTCATCTCAACAATGTGGAT
>CAJHQP010011996.1:0-13464 GCA_905132765.1 Moricandia arvensis
CTTGGTCGTCTGGTCGGACCGTCTTGGTCGGTTGAACCTCTATTGGTTATGGCATCCACACGACATGGTACATAACATAATGACCTTATTTCCAAAACCTTCATACAAAATATATTTTAAAGACTTTAAGAAAGAGAAACAAAATCTTGTTCTACAATAAAGAAGCTGTGTTCTAAACGGCTAAAGTAATATGTTCCAAAGCTTCTTTACCAGTAATTCCATCACATTGATTCTTGAAATACCCATTGTAGTCTTTCTCTAGGGGCTTCCTCACAATCTACATTGAATACAAACAAATGACACATAAAGAGCCCAAATGAGAAATTAAACTTATTGAAGAAAAAACTGAAATATCAAACTTTTATTCTCCACTATTCTTTGAAAATCTTATTTATAGCTTACATGGCTTAAACAGCAATTCATATAGGGATGTCACTTGGTCATGATGACCGTGGGCTAACCCAGTCTGAATAAAATGGGTTTGATATAGTCATACCAAATGGTTGGTAGTCCAAATGGATTATAACCAATTTTAACCAAAAATAAATGGCCAGACACATTTGGAGTCGACTGCCCAATAAACACTAAAATAGAGTTTTTTTTTAATTTGGGAAAAACACATTTTTTCAAATTTACAAAATCACTTTTTTCACCAAAACCGCAAAAACACGTTTTTCTACCAAAATCACAAAATCATGTTTTGATCTAGCCAAAACCACAAAATCATGGTTTTCTTTAAAACGCAAAATCATGGTTTTCTTTGAAAACTGCAAAATCATGTTTTCTGGCGAGACCGTAAAATTATTTTTCCCACCAAAACCACAAAATTATGTTTTCCCGCCAAAAAAATCATGTTTTTCGCCAAAACCGCAAAATTACGTTTTTTCCGCCAAAACCGTAAAATTATGTTTCCCGCAAACATGTTTTCCCGTCAAAATCACAAAAGTACATTTTCCCCGCCAAAACAATAAAATAACCTTTTTCCATCAAAATCGTAAAATCATGTTTCCTGCCTAAAACCGAAAGATCACCTTTTCCATCAACATCCAAATCAGGTTTTTTCACCAAAACTGAAAAATCGATGTTTTCCTAATTAAACTGTAAAATCAGTTTCTCCGCCAAAAAATAAAATTCATTTTTCCTGCTAGAACAGTCAAATCATGTTTTTCTGCTAAAACCATAAAACACGTTTTGCTGACAAATTTACAAAATTATGTTTTTTTGCCAAACCACGAAATCATATTTTTGCTAGAATTGTGAAGTTATGTTTTGGTAAATCACAAAAAAAAAAAACTTTTTAGCAAAATATAAAATTTTATTTTTTGGACCCCATAGATAATTCATTTAGTTATGGTCCATGTTTGAGTTGCGTCCTATTTGGACGTTGTCCAATTGTGCATTGACCATACATGTCTAGAAAATTGAGATTGTCCAACTAGACAACACCAATTAGACATAGACAGCCCCAATTAGACATGGACAGTCCAATTAAACTAAATGCGTATACCTTCCCCTATATAGTAAAACCAGAGTTGGTTATGTTAGTTGAACTAAGGATTTTGGGTTTCCTGAGAAAAAAAAAATTGAAATAATGATATCTCCTTTATCGAAAATAAGATCACCTGCTACATTTCTTCTACTAAAGTGCATAGCGGTAAAATTGCATACCGCATGTATAAGATATCTTCATGTTCTCAAGAGCTTTAAATCTAGTGAATGACTATTCCAACTCTGAAAGTTCTCGCTTGTTCTTTGTCCTTACTGACCTTTCAAAAGCTTAGTGATTCCTTCTTTTCATAGGTAGCAAAACCTCTAACTTCCCTGATGAGATCCTTGTTAAAAAGTAACTTCTACTTTGTTTTCTGATTACCAAAATTTATAATATAAAAGGCAGCAATCAGAGAAATGAACTATCAAAATTTAACTTTAATAAGTGACAAACTATCAAAAACTTGAAATCACAAGTAAAGACTATACAGTACATGAGTCACATTTCCCACTAAGAATGAAAAATCGGTTGATGAGAAAACATTATTTTCAAAGACATGAGACATATTAATATTGTTGGTTTAATGTATTGTGAATCTTTGATAAAATAATGAAGCATAAAAAGAGAAAGATAGATGATCACATCGTATTTGTTTTTCTCATCAAAAACCTTATTTGGTCTGTTTACACGGAATCAGAGATTGGATGAAGCCAAAGTTGTTTAAAATATGGTAGTTTCTGAAGAAATCAAGAGAGCAAAACCTTAAGTTAGCATGTGACTCTACTTGCCGTATGGAGATGATCGTTTCGAAAATTTAGCTGGCGGTGGCGCTTAAAGGTTGAATGTGTTTTAGCACTGTTTGAAATAATTAGTATAAAATATTGGAAAATATTAAATTAATTTAAATATACATTAAATAAAAAATTTAAGAGACAGTCCAACAAAAACATAACATATGAAAAAGGTTGTGTGGTTCTATTTTAATAATATAGAAACGCATTAATTAAATTATTTTTTTCTTTTTTCAAAATAAAGAGTTAACTTTGTCTAAAGAAGAAAATGCCCCCTCTGATGCGACCTGGATCAGCTTCCAAACAATGAGTGTAAAGACTATGGATTGTTTAGCTAAGTCATTAATCAAGGCTTGGATTAATGTGCAATATGAAGACTTTATCGGATAGATCTATGAGATATTGGACCGAGAGAAAGATATGGGTCTTGATACGGCCTTCTTTGCTAAGGATCAACATGGAAGATCAGTGAAAAACATTATGGACATCCAGAATCAGTGGAAGGACAGCTAGCAGCTACAAACAAACAAGCTGGTCAGGAAATAAAGATTGGTCGAGGAATGAGCTGGAAATGGAAGCTGAAGCACCGAAGCTTAACTTAGACCAGGGGAAATGGGTTTTATCAACCAATTGGGTCAAAGGAACATAATGTACGTGATTAAGTTGGCTATGGACGAGCCCAAAATGTGTATGGTCGAGTGTGGACCTTATCGGCCCAGGAAGAAGAAAGATATGCCAGTTTGGTTCAAGATGAGCCTACTAATTTCTATTAAAGTGTATTAGGCTTTTATTAAGTGGTAAACCAATTAGGGGATGATTTTATAAACCTATTAGGGGTTTGTTTTCTTAAACCCATTAGAAATTATGTTTTGGTTTTCCTTTTAGATTAGAATTAAGATTTTTTAGATAGGTTTTCTGCATGTTTTATATAAGCTAAGCTGATGTATATGTAATCTTACATACCTTTCTGGTTAATATTCAATTTTGTCTCTCTGGAGGCTTCTACCTTGTTCATTCACGTGGTCAAGCTTGTTCATATTTGAGCAACCATTCGTCACAAGGAAGATTACTCTTCTGTTTACGTGACTGTCCATCAAGCACCAAGGAAAACGGGTTACACTCGTAGCGTTGCTGAAGCAAAACAACTTTAGGGTATTCCAGAACCCTATTGTGAAGTCCATATCACGTCCAAGAAGAGCCTGAAGCATCTTGGATCTGTTCCACCCGCCTTCAAGTGATTTGTGGGAGAGAAAACCTATCCAAGGCATTATCAAGTGGTATCAGAGCCACTTGAAGGTTTAGGGGTTTGATTCTTAACCTAGATCACGTGATTCATCATATATCCAGCAATCTTTTATGTATTCTTATAGAAAAACATGAAGAGAAGGCTAAACAACCAGGAACAAAGGAGTTGTTGCAATGAAGAAGAAAAGAGATCCAGATTCCACCCTTCTATGGAGAGTTTTATCCAGATACATATCTAGAATGGGAAAAGGATATGGATATCGTTTTGCACTACCATAGGTACACAGCAGATAAGCAGGTTCAGCTAGCAACTACTGGTTTCTATGGATATGCACTTGACTAGTGGCATCAGCTTGCTAACAAGAGGAGATACTGTGGAGATTCAAAAGGTTTCTTCTTGGCATGAGATGAAGGCTATCATGAAAAAAAGGTTTGTAGCTAAGAGTTATGGTCAAACTTACTTGGAAAGGTTGCAAAGCCAATATAGATTACCTAAAGAACGTGCTAGGACATTCAGAGATGAGCCAAAGACCTACTATGGCCGTGAGGCCCAAAGAAA
The DNA here is from genome assembly GCA_905132765.1 of Moricandia arvensis. Taxonomy (NCBI): domain Eukaryota; kingdom Viridiplantae; phylum Streptophyta; class Magnoliopsida; order Brassicales; family Brassicaceae; genus Moricandia; species Moricandia arvensis. Next base: position 4,085 of record CAJHQP010011996.1, read on the forward strand.
GTCGCAACTATTGCAAACACATCTTGGATATCTTGACTATTTGCATAACACACAATTCAAAGAAAATCTCAGAAACATGATAGATCAATCACTCACTGCAGTGGTCCAAAACCAAAGAGGTCAGTCCCACGACCAACCTCAGGAGTTGATAAGCAAAGCTACTACCATAAGGAACCAGCAGAGAAGAAAGAAGAAATTGCAGCAAAACCAGCTGAGAAAGAGCAAGAGATTGAATCAAAGAAGAGGAGAGTCTACCACACATGTGTGGTCACGTGATTGAACTAATCAAGGCTGAAGGAGTGTTTGATGAGGCACTTTTAGTTCATAAGGAGTCATCTGAGAATTTGATTGAACAAAGTGGTTTCATTAGTTATTTTTTCTTATGAGTTACTGATCAAACCTCTTGTGTGTGTTCAGTCAAATCTTGTGGAGCATATGAGTTTTGTCAAGGGGATGTAACACCTTGTATTTGAACCAGGAGGAGAGGCACAAGGTCTTACAAGCATTGAAGACGTCCTGATCCAGAAAGCAACTGCTACACACAATCCAATAATCCTTAAAGAATAGAATTTGAGGTCAAATCCTTTTGGAGGAGGAGGTAGTAATGTGAATCAAACCAGCAGCCATGGCAAGCAAAAGGAGAGTAAGGCATGGCTATTTGAATTAGACAAGGACTTGCAAATGTGGCCACATCACCCTAGGCAAAAGCAACTTGTTATACATACTTTAAAATACTTGTTGTATGAGTTTGGGCAGAATGATCCGAGAAGGGAAGCTGATGATGAACTTGGAAAGGTCAGGGACGACCCAAATCTCAAAGAGGAGTATGGGGGTTGTTTCACACGTCCAACTGACCAGGAGATAGTCAAGGCAAAAAGAGTTGGAGTCATGGTGTTTTGAGAGTTGAACCAAACATTCTCATTCTTAGTTGCAGTGGATTGATTCGACCACCAAATTGTCAAAGGAGGTTCTTGTTTGATCTAAAAGAACCAATAAAACTTTATAAACCAAGAACACACGCCCATAGGTCCAACATCAAGGCTTGTGCAAGATTCATATGGATAAAGCTCAATCCAAAGTTATCAGATCCAAGATAAACAAAAAGGAGTTGTTTGCTTTAAGTGTTTCCTATAGTAAGATACTTCTTAGGTACGTGAAAGGTTTGAAAAACCTTGTGTTCGAGCCTGGAGGGACTCTTGGCATCCAGAGGTCCAGAACAAGGCAAAGAGAGCTCGTGGTTCATGCAGGTATTGAGTCTATGAAGAGTTTGGAGCAGAACATGAAGGATTCTATCATTATACAGGTCTGAATTTGAGGACAAATCCTTTTAAAGGAGTAGAGGATGATGCGACCTTGATCAGCTTCAAAACAATGAGTGTGAAGACTATGGATTGTCTAGCTAAGTCATTAATCAAGGCTTGGATTAATCGGAAATATGAAGACTTTATCAGATTGATCTATGAGATATTGGACTGAGAGAAAGATATGGGTCTTGATGCGGCCTTCTTTGCTAAGGATTAACATGGACAGTCATTGAAAACATTATGGATGTCCAGAAGTCAGTGGAAGGACAGCTAGCACTCCATACAAACAAGCTTGGTCAGGAAATGAAGATTGGTCGAGGAATGAGCTGGAAATGGAAGCTGAAGCACTGAAGCTTAACTTGGACCAGGGAAATGGGATTTATCAACCAAGTGGGTTAAAGGAACATAATTTACGTGCTTAAGTTTGTTATGGACGAGCCCAAGATGTGTATGGTCGAGTATGGACCTTATCGGCCTAAGAAGAAGAAAGATAGGCAAGTTTGGTTCAAGATGAGCCTATTGGTTTTTATTAAAGTGTATTATGCTTTTATGAAGTGTAAACCCATTAGAGTTTGGTTTTATAAACCCATTAGGGGTTGGTTTTCTTAAATCCATTAGAAATAGGTTTTGGTTTTCCTTTTTAGATTAGAACTAGGTTAAGACCTGCGCTTTCCGCAGAGTGAATGACTTTTTAACGATAATAACTTTATATATTAGTAAATAGGTTACAAAATAAATATAAATAATATAATAACATGAATATAAAAAGATGACCTCCATAATTTTTTATTTTAGTTTAGCTCGTAAATAGTTCATTATTAGTTGTTACATCAAATAAAGTTTATATGACTTATTTTTTATTTTAAAAGATGTTCAGTGAAAATGAAAAAGGTGTATAATTTATTTCATGGAATTTCATATTAATTTATTTGGGAGGTTATAATTTGTTTCAAACATCATATTAATTTGCGGACGGGCCCAGACGATGTTAATCTAATCATTTAATTTTGTTTTATATTATGTATATGAATAGTTTAAATAGAAGTTGGACCAATGGCACCAATTGTAATTAATCTAGCTATTAAAGGATAATTTAAAAGTATGCCAATGATGCATGAGAGAGTGACACATCATCATAATGACAATGGTGTAAATAAACTACAAACTTAAGGTTACTCTCCTAAATTGCTTCTCTATTAATAATAAAGGGATTAAGAGTTTCTAGCTAGGGTTCTTCATATTTTATATAAGCCAAAACTGCTGCATATGTAATCTTACATACCTTTCTGTTTAATAAAACCAGAGCTTTTGGCTTCAATTTCGTCTCTTTGGAGGCTTCTACCTTGTCCATTCACGTGGTAAATATTTTTCATCTTTGAGCATCCATTCGTCACCAAGAAGATTACTCTTCTGTTTACGTGATGTCCATCAGGCATCAAGGAAAACGAGGTTACACTCGTAGGTTGCTGAAGCAAAACAACTAGGGTATTCCAGAACACTATTGTGGAGTCCATATCACGTCCAAGAGGAGCCTGAAGCATCTTGGATCCGTTCCACCCGCCTTCAAGTGATTCGTGGGAGAGACAGCCTATCCAAGGCCGTATCACCTTCCGAAGTGACCACCAACATTATGACGTGGTGAAGATATTATCGTCACCAACGGATTAACCATCATTCTTAAAGATGTAAGGCGGTTTTCAATACCTTCAAGATTACACTTCTTTCATGTGTAAACGATATAAAGGTCCGAAAACTGGCAAGAAGTGTTTGGAGTATTCCATTTTGCTTGTTAGACCATTCTCTTTTATTTATCAAAAGAGGTGGGTCTAGATTTGAGTGGAGGTGTATTTGCATTAGTTTGAAACCGAAACACACGTGGACGTGGCTTAATATGGTTTAATGTTTACCAATAAACTTAAACCAAATTTATCTACTTTACCCAATCAAATCTATTCTATTAAAATATAACCACTATAAAATATTTATTGTACACGGTTGTTACACAAATTTAACTAATTATTAATTTGGAGTAGTATTTAATAACTAACATTTGTCTCATTTATTGTTTAATATTTTACCACTACAATCTATTAGGATTCGTTTAAGATAGATTAATAATATTTAAAGTTAGTCAAACTATTTGTTCAATATAATTGATATGCTCAAGTTAGCCTAAGAACAACTCTTTTAAAGAAGAAATCCGTGTAATACTTATGGATCAAATCCACATGGACTCTATGTTGCACACAATATCAGGACAAATAAGTTAGGCAAACAATTGGAAAACAATAAATAAAGCAATAAGATAAATCTGTTTGTAAGTTATCAAGAAGGAAGCGGTTAGATCGAGGGATGTATCAAACAAGAGATTCAAACACAAATCAATAAATGCCAATGGTTTAATTAGATCCTAATTTAGAACTCGAATGCAAACAGTAAGTTATCCAACTTTCGTTGCGATAAACTGTCAGATGCCTAACTCTAATCAAATACCAAAATCATGCTGCATATTTGATGAATCCAACAAGAAATAAACCAGATTCTAATATTTTCAACGAAAATCCTAGACCAAATCTCGCAAACGGATATTCAGTTCAGCATGATTAGGCTCACGTATCGATTAAAAGTCCTAGACCAACTCTCACAATGATCCTAAGATTCTAGTTTTTAGTTAAGTATTCTATAAACTAATGTGATAAACAATCCTGATGTAGAATATGATGAATAACCGTAGCAATTCCTATGATTAGCAATTTGACATTAAGCTCATGAAATCTCTAAATCTAATAAAAGATCTACTCAGACATAATCATGCAAAAAAAAATCATAGACTGAATAGAATGCATATGAATCAAAACAAGAGTTAGATTAATCTATAAAGGAGTTCCAATCTCTCTCTGACAATCTAAAATAAAGTTTAGCCTTAATAGTGGCTGGAAAAACAGTGAACATAGGTTAAACACGTCAAGGGGTCTTCTTGGGGTCTTACGAGACAAAGAAGGTCATGCATGCAGCAATGCAGTCCAGTTGATTTATACACAAGGGGCTGCAATCCCTGATGCTATTGCTGTTCCTGCGAATGTTGGGACTGAACGACAGAGGGAACTTAGAGATTACAACAGGCCTGAAGATTTCTACACCAATAGGTCTGTAATTCGTCACTGCACCTTAGAGGAATGGTTTTGAGCTGAATTATTCATATATCTCTCTCTTGTGGGTCAGCATTCCTTTCATGGTCTTCTTCATGAGAATCCAATGGGTTCATATTGAATCATTTGAGGATATAGCATCAAGCACTAAGTGCAATGGAGTCTCTGAAGACTACTATTTCTGTAAACTCTTCATGTATTCTCTTTCTGAAAACGCAGCCTTTTGGTTGAAGCAGTTACCACCGGAATCTCTTACTACTGGAATGACATCAAGAACGACTTCCTCAATAACTTTCTCAATGATTCTTAAGCAACTCGAGAGAGGAAAATTGGATGTTATGCTGGACAGGATCCTTGAAGGTCAAGAGGAATGGTTGTTGATTGCGATCAAAAGTTGGATTCATGTCTCCAATGAGCCGAATGTGAAATTTGAAGGCTCCGAACACTAATGTCAAGAAGCAAGATATTCAGGTTCTACATATTTCTAAGGCTATGAAAAAGAAATGAACCCAGGGAAAATTGTCTATTCCATTGTATTAGATGGTGATGAACAGTGTGGATCTAGAGAGCTGATTGGAATGAACGAAGGTGAAATTCTTGATTCGAGCTCAGTGTCGATTGACACAATCTCCTGGTGTTGGTCGACACCCCTTAAAATCCTCGAATGATCGAGTTGTCCTCTTTGACATTTCAGACTCGACATTGAAGCAGTGTTGATCGACTCCCATTAGCATCGATCGACACCCTACAGGAAAAGAACTGGAGACTTCACCAAAGGCTATCATCAATTTAACCCACCTGATATCAATCGACACTATGGTTAAGCGCACTGCCAGGTTGCATGCTTGAGCTTGAACGGATTTAGGAGAGTCTACTATCTTAAGATCCCATACCCTATTGTCCCCACTGTTTGAAACCACCCGATATATGCAAAAGAATTGGTTGGATTTCACAAGAGAGTGGAGAGGATACTTGAAGGCGTCTCAATTGAGGAGGCTTTTGACACAGACAACTTCCATCAGTTATTTAAGAACTCTAGAGAGACCATGGAAGGGGTATATGAACTATATGATGAGGCTAGAAAACCAGCTACAGAGGTCAAGAAAATATCAAGGGTACCATACCCGGAAAATTTGTTGTTCCATATGCTATTTCCTAAGTTAAAAATTCCTGTCCTACCAAAAAAGATTTTGTATCAAGTTTCTTCCACTAATATTATTGAAGACTGATGTAGCTCAAATTATCCCAAAGCATAGAGAACGTGGGGCACACAATAGACTATAAGAATCAAGATTAGGCTAAGCAAATAAATAATAAAGTTGTAAGTAAAGCAGTAAACAAGTTGATTATCGATTGTAAGATATATGGGAAAATAGCTAGACGTAGGGTTTCATGCAACCAGAATTATGAGTTATAGATACTAAGGGTGTATGAATGAACAGTAGTAGAACTCGAATGCTATAACAAGATATCCAACTCTTCTGCGAGTCTAATCAAATGTTTAAATCATGTATTCTAAGTCTCACATGCGAATACAGAACGAGTGTCGATCGATACTTCGTTAAACAAGCATTAATGCCCTAAACGATATTTTCACTAGATTAAGTAAATCAGCTTTCACATGCGCCAACAACCTAGCTCAGCAGAATTATTATGAGGAGTTGAAACCATTCTATCGGTTTTCAATTTTCCTAAGTTCATGGGTTCTAGATAGCTATTCTAAAACACAAGTAGTTAGATCAATTATGTGATGGATCCTAATTAAATCACCCTAGCAATTCTATCTATCAGTAATCCATCAAAACCCTAATAAACCTTAAATCTAACAAATTAACTACTCATACATAATTAAGCAAGAAATAAACTGAATGGATTGCATAAACAAATAGAGTAAGAAACATTGGAGTTTCAATACAAATCGATGAAAGAGCCTTTGATCTTCTTTCCAAAACTACTAAAAACTTTTAAGAATAACTATAAATTGTGCTAATGCATAAGGTGGTGTTTTCCCTAGACAAATGACAAACACTATAAATATTAGGTATAAAGTCGGCCATGGGAAATCTTGTAATATGTGAAACTTTTGGGCTTTAGTCAGTCTTGACTCTAGTCCAGCCCGCATACTCGCACGGGTCTCGAGAGACACTAAGGAAGAGGTGTCGATTGACACTTCTTTTGAATCTCGGCTTTGACTTTTGATTTTTTGAATAAGTACGAGTTTCCTCATTCATAAGCTCTAAAATGCTCCATAATCTTCACATTGGTCCAAAAGATACCTCGACCTGAAAAAAAACTCTAAAATAGACTTGAAACATAACATAAACACCTTAATTGGACTTATACTATGGTTAAAATTGGTAAATTCCATAGTATATCAACTCCCCCAGACTTATTATTTTGCTTGCATTCAAGCAAAACATAAAATAGTCCTATGAAAGAGGGTTGAAAATGCAGGGACTAACATTCTTTTAAACTTACTATCATCACCTTTGCAATGTTGCAAGCCACATCAAATCAATGCCAACTTTAAAGTTACCTTTCGTACTCTACCTTGACTTAGCAAACCATAGCATCCAGCCAACAACTTAGCTAATATCGCCTAACATACCCCTCTACTAACCACATTTCTTACATAAAAAGGTGCAGGCTTTACCTTGGGAATATTGAGCAAATGACACATGGACTTTTTTAAGCAAGTATCTGAGCACACAAACAGACTTCTCTGATTTGTTTCTTCCCTCTTTCTCTCATCTTTGAATCTTTTTCTCTTTTTTTTTCTTCTTTTTTTAATTTTTATTATATTTTATTTATTTGCAAAGCGTAGACGAGTAATGGGGCCATAGAAAAAATTATACCCTTCGCTTCCAGCTTTGTGTTCTTCTTGTTTTTCGTTGTTTGTATGTTCTTTGTCTTCCTCGGATCTTTTTTAACTGAAATAAATAAACACGAATATCAATAATAAATGGAAAAAAAATCAAATTTAAAACTTACTAATGGGATTCCTCCCATGAAACATTTGTTTTTAGTCTATAGCTTTTTCATTTTGGAGTTGTTGGGCTAGTATGGAGGTAACCAAATACTTGTTTGGAAACAAGTATCAACATCTTATTTGCTCATCTCGAACTAGATGCCCACAAATATTTTAATAGCTTCTTCTCCTTTGGTTTTATGCTTTTGTTGTCTCTAGATACTATTTTCTTTCTAATCCGCCTTCATCTCAAGTTCTTTCATATTTTCTCAACAATCCAATGCTGTTGTTGAGAGGGTAGTAAGTTGCATCCATCCTTCGCAAGAAAACATCAAACATCCTCTCTTTGTTTTTAACAACCTCAGCTATCATGTCTTCAACATGATCTCTCCTATATGTCTCACGTTCTGGCCGATAAGGAGGGTTAGGAAAAGCTCCATGCATCTGAAACATCCTTTATATTATGCTAAACTCAGATAACGATCTCCCATCCTATATGCTATCTCAAGTATTGCTTTTATATCCTACTTTGACACATAGATGATTCTTCCATCCAAAGCATATGTGTTTACCTCTTCATCTTTGTAAACACCATACTCATCAGGTGCTAGTACATACATCTTTCTGCTAGGAAGAGTGGCAACTTCAACTATGAAATTTTCTTCAAGATATGGAATTATGAGTGTCAATCGATGCTGATTGAGTGTCGATTGACACTCCATCGTCATCTTCATTCTCGCAACCAAAATCAGAACAAACCGAAGCCACAAATCATGGGTCGTCACCCAACTCAATGTAGGACCTGTGCCCCTTGATCACTCGAACAGGGTCATAGAAATCATTCTTGGTTATGAGTGTCAGACCCAACTTATTTGTCTGCATATTGCAAACAGCTTCTACAATAGGCATACCAGCTCGTCCATGTAGCAGAGAAGAATTCCAGTTTATCTGAATATCCATAACATGAAAATCCACTCGAACTAAGGCATTACTGAAGTGTACCTAAAGGTTTCTGGTAATTCCTCTTGAATTCACCTTAGAGCAATCCACAAAAGTGAGTGAGTCACCAGAAGGGTCTTTCTTCAGATTCAAATTAGTAGTTATCATCCTAGGCCTGATGCTTACTAAAGAACATCTATCGTATAGTGCATTTGGATAAGTGTGACCTCCACCAATGCATGGAACCAAAAACTTTACAGAGTCATTTTACTTCTTCAGTGTCTCCCCATCTCCTATGGATGCAGATTTTACTCACCTACCATATCCTTTGATTGCTCGCATTGAATCATCACAAAAAAAAAATCCTCCCATTATCTTATTGACTCGTTTTCTTGAGGTCAGCGAGCCTTCTTGTCTGATGTTCTTGTCTCGGGATCTCTCTTGCGATCATACGTGTCATTGTGATTTTTTGGAAGGGATTATTCATGCTGCAACCATCCTTCTACATGAAATTTGGGGGTATAGGTAGTTGCAGAAACCTTAACATTCTTGACTTTTATGTCCTTCCCTGTTATGCAATTCCTAAACTTTTTGGAGATGACTCTTTCAGCTTCTTCTTTCTTCCATGTATTTGATCTCAATTTGTTTGATTAAGGTTTTGAGGTTTCTTTCTCCGAATAGCCGTCGGTTTTCTACCATCACTGACCTTACAGGTCCGATCTGTAAAATTTCCATCTCTTATTGAACCTCCACGTTCTCTTTGACAGTCGTCGTTATCTTTGTGTTTCTTCTCTTTGTATTTTGACAATGTCGCGTGCTTTTTAGCAAGTGCTTTCTTCTCTTCTTCCATTTCCATGTATCTCGAAGCTCGGTGGATAGTATTTTCCAGCGTGGCTAGTTTGTTAAGTAAATTTTTTTTCGTGAAACTATGACTCATGCTATAAAGCATTCATAGTGCGGATATGCCCGCACCGTCGCTTACGATAATATTGGGGAGGATGTTATTTAACCTTCCGATAA
>CAJHQP010011997.1:0-13463 GCA_905132765.1 Moricandia arvensis
TTCTTACACAACAACCTTTGTGTTTCTCAATCCACCTAGAGACAACCACAACAACAAGCTAAAGACTTAAGCTTACTGGACATGTGTGTGTAAGGAGATGAAAACCACTCTCAAAAGAGGAAGACATAGCCTTAGACTTTTGACCGAATCTCTCTTTGCTTCTCCTCAACCTTCTGTGGATACTCTTCAATCTCTATATGCTCTTTCTCCTTGCCTCTCTCTTTCTCTCTAATTTCAGATTCTTGTGAAAAGAGTGTTATGAGGTAAGAAATTAGGTTTAGAGAGCATATATAGTGACTCCCTAAAATCCTTACACTAATGGGCTTCGTCCATACTAAGGCTCAAACAGATTTTCTTTTCAACCCAAAAATGTATATATATATATATGCATTCACAGAAAGGCATATATATAAGGCATCCACACATATGCATCCTCAAAAAAACATCTACACAGATGCATCCACGGAATGACATCCATCTAGACCAAATGCACATAATCAACAAATCTCCACCTTGAGTGTTTGGTCATTTGTGCTTGCGAAATCTGTATAAGAAATACCATTTGCTATGTCGATTTACCTCAACATAAGATGACTTGAGACTTCCGTCATAACCTCAACTAGTGAATCATTCCTGCAAATCTTCCAGCTTTACCATCAAAAGGAAGCAAACCTGTCACCTTTACCAGTGACTCTCTGCTTTAATACCAAACTGCTTTAGAATCCTTTTTCAGACTTGACCATCTGAACTTCTTGCTGATGCAAGGTCACAAACCGACAAACCATCTCGCACTGCCGTTGTCTCAACTCAGTTGGTAACATTGAGTGTCACCAAACATTTCTTAAAGTTGTTGCCTGGTAAGCTCTTTGTCAACATATCCGCAGGATTTAGGGAAATATGAATCTTCTGCACTTTAACTGAACCATCTTCAATCTTATCCCTGATGAAATGTATTTTATTACTCAAAGTGATTAGTCATGTCATGATGACTGGATTTTTTGCCAAACAGATCGCACTCTGCGAGTCACAGTTCAACCTGAAACTCTCCGACTTAAATCCTAATTCACTTCAAAAGATCTTCAACCAAATTCCCTCCTTAGATGCCTCTGTCAGTGTCATGTACTCAGCCTCTGTAGTAGAAAGAGCTACAACAAGATAAAGAGTAGACCTCCAACTCAATGTATTGCCACCAACCTTGAAGACAATAACCATAAATTGACCTTCTCTTATCAAGATATGAGGCATAATATGAATCACAAAATCCTCTAATCTCAAACTTTTCTGATTTTGTGAAGGTAAAACACACACCTGAAGCTCCCTTTAAGTATCTCAAGATCCACTTAATCGCAGGCGAATGAAATCTTCCTGGATTTTCCATAAACCTAATGACCAAACCGATTGCATACGCTAAATCTAGACGAGTGCCAATCATGCTATACATCAGACTTCCCACTGCACTTGCATAAGGAACTGAGCTCATCAACCGTGTCTTCACAACCAAGTCTACTAGTGTTAAACTCTTAAGCTTGAACTCTAAATTAGATGGAGTCACAACAGCCCTGCAATCTTATATGTTAAAAGTCCTCACAACCTGCTTGAGATACCTTTCTTGTGATAACTTCAGAATGCCCTTTTCATGTCCATGATGATATCATACCGAGGATCCTATTCGCTTGCCCTAGATCCTCCATCTCAAACTTTTTCTTCAGACTTTCTTTCAGCACTTTGATCTTCTCCATATCCTTTGCTGCTATAAGCATATCATCAACATACAGTAAGAGATGCACCATATCATCAATACTTGATCCCTTAGTGTAAACACATGGATCCTTCCTGCTCCTCTGGAAATTTGAGACTTTATAAAATCATCAAACTTCTTGTTTCACTGCCTATGAGACTGTATTAACCTATAGAGATACTTCTTTAGTAGACAAACATTGTCTTCATTTCCTTTTTTTGTGAAACCTTATGGCTGACTCATGTAGATGACTTCATCAAGTGTATTGTATAAGAAATCAGTTTTAACATCCAGTTGATCCAACTCCAATCGAAATTCAACACAACTGATAACATGATTCAAATAGAAGCATGCTTGACCATCGGAGCAAATATCTCATTGTAATCCACTCCTGCAACATGTAAAAACCCTTTAGCTAAAAGTCTCGCCTTATACTTGCGATCTTCCACTCCTGAAATACCTTCCTTAATCTTGTAGATCCATTTACACCCGATTATCCTCTGCTTTCTAGTTTGGGAACAATCTCATAAGTTTCATTCTCATCCAGAGATCGCTTCTCCTCTCTCAATAGCATGTTTCCACTTATCATAGTTTCTACTTCTTCTAAGCTTTTGCTAATGACTTTGGTTCATCTATCTCCAAGCTTTCTGCTGTTGACAGAGCATAAGCTACAAAGTCAGATCCTTCAGACCTTGATGGTGGTCTGATGACGCTTCTTTCCATATCTCTTGCCAACAAGTAATCATCAAAAGACTCATTTTGGCTCAGGTTTTCTTCCTCAGCTTCCTCTTCCTCTTCTGATTCAGTTTCTGATTGTGGCAATTCCTAAGTATCTCCACCATGACCAGTAAATCTCTCCACTTCCTGAAGCTTCTCCACCTTGACCAGTAGACTCATGAACTAAACCACTTGTAGTCGGTCCCTTGAATCAGATCAGTGCTAAAAGTGACTTTCTTCTTCTTCTTAGACTTAGTCGCTTCCATCTGACCTTGATCTTTATACAACTTCTCCTCATCAAAGACTACACTCTTGCTAATAGTACACTTTCCCTCTTTCGGTAACGACACTCTGTAACTTTTAATACCATGTGGGTAACCCATGAAGAATCCCTAAACAGCTCTTGAACCGATCTTGTCCTCTGTTTTATGTTACATAAGCAACACAACCAAACCGCCTGAGATGACTGTAATCAACCTTTGACCCTGACCACACTTCTTCTGGAATCTGAAATTTTAAAGATGCATTAGGAGACCTATTTATCAGATAAACCACAGTAGATGCTGCCTCAGCCCAAAACTCTTCTCTAACCCCGTTTCTGCCAACATACACCTGATCTTATCTATTATTGTCATGTTCATCCTCTCAGAAAATCCATTTGTTGTGGATTATAAACACAAGTTCTATGTCGCTTAATTCCCGAGTCTTAACAAAGCTTATCCATAAGATTGTTACAGAATTCTAATCCATTATTTGTTGTTAGACACATTATCTTCTTCTTGTTTGATTTTCCACAAGTATCTTCCACTCTGATAAATTCTCAAACACTTCATTCTTACTCCTTAAGCACCTGATCCAGACCTTCCTTGAGTAACCATCGATGCATGCAAGAAAGTATCTACATCCCGACAAAGTTGGCTTATTTGAAACTGAGCCCCATAGATCACTGTGAATGTATTTGAGAATACCTTTGGTAGTGTGTTTACCTTCTGGAAAACTTTGCTTGTGAGACTTTCCAAGCACACACTCTCACGGAACTCTAATGTGTGGACCTCCTTTGAGTCTAGATAACCTCTTTTGACCAGAAGATTCATATTCTTAAGACTTATGTGTCATAACCTTGAGTGCCTTTGTTTGTCAAGTTTACTTCAGCTCTGGCTACAAATGCTTCTTCCTTCACCACTGATCCCTGAATATAATATAGCCCATCTTGATATTTCCCAAAAATCACCTTTTGAACATTCTTGTAGAGAGTATCTGTGAAGTCTTCTCCTTCATACTTACAACCGTTCTTTTCCAACTGGCCATAAGAGATGAGATTCATGCTCATGGTTGGCATGTATCTCACACCAGTCAGATCACCGTAGCTCATTCTGAGTTTACGATCTTCAGCTTGCCCATGCCTTTGACTTCACTGAAAGTATTTTTTTTCCCATCAATACCTTTCCACCTTTAAACTCCTTGAAATCAAATAAGGCATCTCTATCTAGTGTAATGTAGAATGTACAACCAGAATCCATTACTCATTCTCTCATGGGATCTTGTTCATTTTCCGTCAAGATCATATGTAACTCTTTTTCCTGAGCAACATTTGCAGAATCAGCTCATTCTGAGTTTACGATCTTCAGCTTGCCCATACCTTTGACTTCACTGAAAGTATTTTTTTCCCATCAATACCTTTCCACCTTCAAACTCCTTGAAATCAAATAAGGCATCTCTATCTGGTGTAATGTAGAATATACAACCAGAATCCATTACTCATTCTCTCATGGGATCTTGTTCATTTTCCGTCAAGATCATACGTAACTCTTTTCCTGAGCAACATTTGCAGAATCAGCTGCTCTCTCTTTCTTCCTTTTAGAAAAATCTTTCTTGAAATGTACTTCTTTCCCACATATCCACGATTATGTAGATTTAGGTTGATTCTTTGGTCTAAACTTTGACCGTGAATCCTTTATCTTGGATCTTCCACTCCAATGACCAGAAATCTTCTTCTCAAGTCTACCCTTGGCCACAACCAAACCTTCGGCATTCGAATTAGGCTTTCCAATGAGCTCATTTTCCTTTAGCTCAACTTCCTTGGCATATGCAGAACTGGTTACTTCATTCAGAGTCAATGTTTCCTTCTCATTACCGTATTTAAGTGTGTGAACTAGTGAGTCAAAGTGCCTTGGAATAATAGACAAGAACTAGATGGCTTGATCCTCATCACTCACATTAATTTTCAAACTTGCCAAATCGTCTACAAGTTTGAGAGACACATCAAGATTCTCCTTTATGCTTTTGTGCTCTTCCACCTTAAAGCTGGCAAACCTTTGCTTCAAATAAATTCGGTTAGGCAAGGACTTCGTCTGATAATCCCTTTCCAGAGCCTTCCAAACTCCTAGAGTTGTTGTTTCCCCAATAACCTTTCGTAATATAATGTTGGCTAAGAGAAGAGCATATCAGATTTTTTGCTCTCTTATCCTTCTCTTTTTCAGCGGATCAACCGGAGAACCCCTTGTTTTTAGGATATAACCTTCTTTTTCTTTTCGTTTAACAGAATTGCTGGCTCCATGACTCAGACTTAATGAGATCCTCTGTCAAAGCCGAACACCCAAAACCAATAACCTTCAACCTTCTCAAACAACTCCAAATGTTGAACAGAACCTGAAACCCCTGTGTGTAACCAAAACACTAATCGCAGATCAGAAACTAAAACCGTATCTTTCTCTACTAAACCAGGCTCTGATACCACTTGTTGAGAATTCTTTAACCAATTAACCGATTTTCACTTAAATAATTAACCTTAGCACACTTCTTGTTGTTGTTTTGGTTTGTTAAAGACACAAAGATTTTTAACCCAGTTCTGTTACGGTACATCTGAGGAGAGGACGCCACTCTCGACGATTCACTACTATCAAGTGTATACAAGAGCTTTCTTACAAAACAACATCTATGTTTCTCTATCCACCTAGAAACAACACAACAACAAGCTAAAGATTTAAGCTTACTGGACATGCGTGTGTAGGAGATGAAACTCACTCTCAAAAGAGGAAGATATAGCCTTAGACTCTTGACCAAGTCTCTCTTTGCTTCTCCTCACCTTCTGTTGATACTCCTTCAATGTCTCTCTGCTCTTGCTCATTGCTTCTCTCTTTCTCTCTAATCTCAGATTCTTGTGAAATGAGTGTTAGGAGGCAAAAAAATTAGGTTTAGAGAGTATATATAGTGACTCCCTAAAACTCCTACACTAATGGGCTTCATCCATACTAAAATCCAACAAAATTTCTCTTTAGCCCAAAAATGCACATATATACATAAGGGATCCACACAGATGTATTCACAGAAAGGTATCACACAGATGTATCCACAGAATGACATCCACATGATGACATCTATCGAGACCAAATACACGTAATCAACATAGAGATTAACCAAATTGAAAAAAAAATATTTGTGCATGACATAAGATACAAAAAAAACTGAAAGTTAATTGGAGTTTAAAGTTAGCAGAAATGATTATGCAGTACTTTCCAAAATTCTGATTAGTATGTTGTCATCCACTAATAAATGTAATGATTATCAAAAACGAAATAATCTTTTTTTTTTTAAGTCTACCTACGTTTTTTCTAAAAAATAAGATTGTACTCGAGGATCCGAATGCCGGCGTAGTTACAATTTATAAATAAAAATAATCCTGTAAAAGGCGAAAGGAAACTACGTCGGAGTAAAATGTCAGACACAAAAACTAAGTAGATTGTCACATGTAATCATTTCATCTCTCCATGTAGAACAGTAAATTTCTTCAACAGCATTGGAGTCCCAAACTATTCGACTTCCATTTGGTTTCAATGACTCCACTTGACTAACAGTTTCATAATGTGAGATTATTTTGTACAAAGTTTTAGTTGAGTGAAAATATATATCTAATTTATGTTTATATATGTATATATCAATTTGCTACTTTTTTGTAATAATCACATCTAGTTTTGTTTAAGTTAAAATTATAGTGTATGTAGAATTACCGGTTTAATATGTAGAGACTTAGTTGAATTTGTAGATATAATCGATTTATATTATTTAAAATATTTTTGTTTCTTTTCTAATAATTTCATCAAAAATACAATCATAGTAAAAAAAATATTTTAGTGAGTTTGAATATCTATTTGGCTTTATAACATATAATATGTTTAATTCATTAAGGGTGACTATGTAGTTGACCGCTTTAAAAATTAATGTGAATGCAACACCTAAGAAACCGATTTACCAAACAATATTATAGAGATTGAACTGTCATACATTGCTTTAATCCAATTTTAATAAAATAAAGTAAAAATGGATTAATAATAATAAACGGAGAGATACATATAAAATCAGTTCAAAAGTAAAAGTGAGGAAGCAAATAAAATAAACAAGTAAGCATTAGAAACATAAATCAAAGCAGCAAACAGAAAACATAAAGCAAGTGCAATCGCAGGTTCCAACTGAATATTTAAATTAGGGCTGGTTTTATCCGTTAATTTTGATTCAATTTGTTATTCGTTTCGATTCGTAAAATATGGATACCCGTAAGTCGTCAAAGCAAAGCAAATAATAAAATTAATATCCGTTAGAAGCGAATCAAACTACAAATACTCAAAAAATTTACAGACTGATATTCGATTCGACATTATACAAATAGATGTATATCTACAAATAAATATAGATTTTTATATGTATAACTTTATAAAATTACTATTTTAACATATCATTTATTAATTTTATTTGAAATTTACTTATAAAATCTTTATAAAAACGACAATTAAACAAAGTAGATGGGATGTCTGTAAATATCCGTAAATATCCAAAAAAAATCCAGATATTCGTATTTCTTCGAAGCAAAGCAAATAAAAAGTCAAATATTTTTAAAACACGAAGAAAATCACAAATAATGAAAATTATAGGGTTATTCGATCTCTATCCACTCGTAGTTTAAATAATAACTAGTCTTTGATCTGTGCGCCCGCGCGGGTATTATTTTTATGAATGTCAAATATTTTAAGCAATTTGTTTGATATAACTGTAAATATAACTGGAACTTAATATCCGTTATCTGATCTGAAATCTCATCCGCTTCAAAAAATGGATATTCAGGATCCTGATAGTGATTTTACGGATTCGACTGATCCATGTACAAGTTCAGATAGTAAAATTTAGTTTTGGATATCCGGATCCGGATATTAAATATTTAAAATTTAATATAGTTATCTATGTATATTATATATACTTTATATAAAATAAGTAAACTTTTAATTTTATTAAATTTTAATGATTTTTAAGTTTTTTTAAATAATAATTTTAAATAGACTAAATAGATGGTTAATAGTTATTTTTTAATTAAAAAATAGGTCCGGATATCCGCGTGTATTCGTATTTTAGTCTCAATATCCTAACCCGAATATCCGGATCCGGATAACAATTTTACAAATTCGACGAATGCATATCTGAATCCGTATATCTTAAAATACCTCAGATATTCGATCTGTCCTAGACCTAAATGTGTATATGTATTATATGGTGATTAAAATTTTAAATTTATAAATTACATAAGTTATTCTTATTAGATATATATCGTACAAATGAATAATACATTATATTTGTTTGTATATATAACCATTTATAATAAATATTAGTATGTATTTTAGTCACTAAATTGTTATGGAAAGTTATATGATTTTGTTATTGTAAATGAATAATTTCAGATTATTATCGAAAATTATTAACGTTATTATCTTTTTATAGTTCAAATATAGTTGGGTAGCTTATATGAATATGAATAAAAAATAAAACTAATTTAATGCTATATATATGTATAATTATGTTTTTATTATAAAAGTTTAGAAAACACATATAAATTTTTTTTTGAAGTCTTCAATTCCAATGATAAAAGTTGTTAATGGGCTTAGCCCATATTTATTTTTTTCTTGTTAAGAATTAATGTTTAAAGTGGATGCATGGATAATATTAGTGACATTTTTTATAAATATTAGATAAAAGTAGGGGTTATTCCTATTTGTACTTCAGTTTTAATAGATTAGATGAAAACATAAAAAGAAGAAAATAAGAGAAAGGTGAGGAAAAGGTTTTTTTTTGTGCACGAAATATCCTTAAAAGCCCAAGAGAGGCCCAAACTTAAGAGTTCAATACAAGGTAGCAGAGGAAATGGCTTGCTTAGTCATTTTGTCGGTTTCAAAAAGTTCATTTCGAGAGAGATGAGAGAAGGAGATTGAAACAAAGGCAGAGGAGATCGATCGGATATTAGACACGATTCCGATGATTCTTTTTAGTTTGTTGGTTGGTGGAGATTGCTCTGATGAGCGTTATGTTGTCAGAGTACACCTTAAGGAAGGTGAGGAAAAAGGTTATCAAATGGAAAAAACTTTAGAACTTCATAAGGTACTCTCCTTGTCATGAGTCATTTTTTCCCTAGTTTACTTATTCAAAAGAATATAATTTTTTAATTTAGTAAATAATTTGTACTTGAATATTGATATTAATTTGTTGAGAATCTCTTTGAGAAATTTTAGCACTGAGATGCTCTAAGGAGAAGAAATAAAAAGAAGTAGGGAACTCAAGAAAGCAAACAAAAGAACTAACGCACGCAAATAAAAAAAAAAGCAAAGCATATAAATCAAAGAAGCAAGGAAGTAAACAAGTTAAGCATGTAAAAACAATCAAGGAAACAAAGCAAAATCGATCAAATAAATAATCAGAAAGTAAGAAAGTTGTCACCAAAAAAAGAATTTAAAACGTAAATAAGGCTAGCATGTAAGCAAAAGAACACTGATGAAA
Source organism: Moricandia arvensis (assembly GCA_905132765.1). Lineage (NCBI taxonomy): Eukaryota > Viridiplantae > Streptophyta > Magnoliopsida > Brassicales > Brassicaceae > Moricandia > Moricandia arvensis. The sequence goes on from CAJHQP010011997.1 coordinate 9,269, forward strand.
CAAATAAACAAGATGAAAAAAATAAGGAAGCAAATATGCAGTAACGTATGTAAACATGATGCATGAATGTATGCAGCCTCTTCCGAAGTAACAACAACCACACTTTCTGTGGACATCAAGGAATCAAATATATAATCTATGTATGAATGTAATGATGCATGAATATATCATGTATGCAATGACAATGTGACACTTTTTGTGGATAGTGTAGCCATTGTGGTTTCGATAGTACGTAAGGTTAAATTGGCTTTAGAATCTGCTACCGCTAAACATATAAGAGAACGATGACACTTCAAACTATAGGAGAATAATCGAAACTGAATACCATACAGAGCCGGCCCTGAGTGGAAGTGGGCCAAGTGTAACGCCAGGGCTCTGCAGTTTGAGTTAGAACAGTCCAAAGACGGTTTAGCTAGACTGATCAGACGAGCCAGTCAGTGTTTGCCTTGTCATCTGGATAGTACGGGTCGGGTTAAGACAATACTGTCGGGCCAGAACATAACAGTTGAGCTTGTCAGACAAGTTTTGGTCGGATAAGACAAGAAATTTGGATTTGTCATCCGAGATCAGTTAGTCTATGTATGGACTGATTGATATATGTTTGGGCGGAAACGATAACTAAGCCAAACGTTTACTGATAAGCCAAGTAAAATGGTGAAAAATATATATGGCAGTTACCAGGAAAGTTCCAGAGCAATTACTGGACTGCTTAACTGACTAGACGGTTTACGGGTCCTAGAATTGCCAAAGCAGTTATGGAGCGGTTACTAGATTGGACAGTTAACCGAGGAATGATCAGTTTATCGGAGTAGTTATTCAGAGCAGTTACCAAACGGTATAGGAGAAGTTCCAGAGCGGTTATTGCATTATATAAATGACATGGACAGTTACTGAACTGGTATAACCGCCTCTGAGCAGTTACTGAGTGGTTATGGGACAGTTATCCTGAACGGTTGAGAGAAGTTAAGGGGAGCAGTTCCAGAACTGTTATAGGTTGTTCCTAAACCGCTTAAAACTTTCACGTTGCAGTTGGGCCGAGGGAAAAAAACTCACGTGGGCAGTTAGTGACCTGTAGACGCGGGAGCAATGATTGGGCAGAAGTAAACCGCTCATATGGTCCCTTTAAATGGAATTTTCGTGTAGAAAAAAGGGGACACACTTTCCTTACACGATCCTGGACAGAAATAGACAGAAAACCAAAGAAGAAAATGAGGGAAAATCCAAGAGGGATGATCTGATCGGAATAGGAGAGCAGGTCGGAGAAGGTCGAGCATTGGGCAGATCGGTGCAGTCTGTACTGAGTCCAATGGTGTACTAACCAGCAACGGTTGGGCATTGATTTTGTTAAGGGAAGATGAACGCGAGTCTTGCCAACAGACTGTGATCATGACTGAGAAGATGGGAAGACTGCTTTGCAAGTCAAGCAACACTAATTCCGGTGATGTCTGGGTCGGATACAAACCACGATGGATTGTAAGACTGGATCGTGATGAAGAACTGGATTGATAGGCGTTTACAACCACATGAGATCGAGCACGAGCAAAGGAACCTGTATATCGGATTGTTTTGTGGCTGATCGAAGTGAATATTAGGTATTGAACGATGGATCGCATGAAGGGAATGGATCAGCAGTGGTTATACCATGGGATGAGGATTAGCAGCAAGTGCAGATTGATTAACGTACTATCTGATCGATTGTCCTATTTTGCTGTAACGATCGGGATAGATCTTTGTGGTGGACTGGGTTGTTGGTTTTTATGGCTGATGGTACTGAGAATGACCACAATTCTGGATCTTCTGGCTATATAAGCCGCGATAGTGAGGAGGTTTGGATCCTAGTGTGGAAAGAATATCGATCGTGGTTATGATCGACAGGGAACAAGCAGTAGATCAAGTGTATGATATGAGATGACTGTCTGAAATATGTGGATCGAGAGATTGACTGTACTGGAGACATGAGGCCGAGAGACTGACATGAGTATAGGCGATGGCTGGTCTGAAGGCAAGTGCAACGAGTTTATGATAACCGCTATGGACTAAGGTGAGTCATTGTCGGATCTGAGGGCCGTACAGGCTGAGTGTTGTTACTGGCTAATCAAGAGTGGATCAGTGATTGACTGGTTGAAGGGTTGTATAGGCCGAGTGCTATACTGACTGATCAAGAGTTGATCAGAGACTGATGGATAATTGTTAGCATGGCTGTTAGGCCGAATGTATTGGATGGGACTGAGTCGTCTCTCTTTGCTTACTTCGTCATGTGGGGATGGTTTGGTTGAGTGACTAAGGAACAAGGGATTCGTTTAAGTGACTGATCGAGCTGAACTCAGCTGAATAAGGAAACATGAAGGAAGCATGGATGGATCAGGATGGACGAATAATCATTCATACACCAATCCAGTAAGGTACATGTTATTATGCTGCGATTATTAGTAACTACTAAGTTGCTGGATTAGACTTAGCAAACTATGTGTATTGAACTAAACCTCATAGAGGAAAAATAGATAAAAATCCTAAGTATAGGCAAAAATCCGAAAGGGACCATGTTTGGTCGAGGAGGGCGACCCATGGACGTACCGGCGGTAAAGAAATCCGGGTCGGAGCTTCACTAGTAGTATCAGAGCAATTACGGTTCTTGGACAAGGACTTAAGAAAGAATCAAGATTATCTAGACCGGGAGCACCCGAAGAATGCTAAGGGCGAGCACTAAAGAACTGATTGAATGACTTGATCTTGGGAATGATCTAGTTTGAGTTGCACTTGTATGGGCGAGTTGTAACTCATAAGTCTGTCCGGAAAGGAAACCAGAGTAAGGTCATTTGGAGAATGATCGGATTGCTGCTTAAGATGGTGCTGGAACAACCAAGGGAGTTGTTCAAAAATTTAACTAAGTCATGGAACGAGTTGAAGGGTCATGGAACGAGTTGAAGGTTCATGAAAGTCAATGGATCCGAAGTTTGGAATGAAGAAACACGAAGGATTGATTAAGAGTTTTTGAAGCTTAAGAAATGATAAGCGGACTAAAGTCAAGATGAATCAAGTGGTTCGAGAAAGCCAAAGTTGATTCGGTAATGTCTAAGTAAGACAATGGATTGTCAAGGACCAAGGAGGTCAGATGTGAAGACAAGGATCAGATAATTCTGGAACTGGAATGGACAAATCATTCATATGTGAATCTGGTGTTTTACTTAAGGAAGTGACACTTCGGTGAACAAGTGTTCCAGGGAAAATAGATGAACTGATGAGCTTGAATGGCATGTTCGGAAACTGAGATGGACATGTGGTCCGAAAACTGAAATCAAGGTCTCAGCAAAGGATGGTCGAGATCAGAGAGGAAATGGTTTAAGCAATGGACGGATAGCTGAGGGATAAGCTGACCGAAACAAATGATTGGAAACTGAAATGGACAAGTCATCCATGGTGCTGGAATGTGAAGTTAGGGAGAACTTACATTCAGGAGTATGGTTCTGTGAGAATGCTTAGACGGACTCTAATATTTTCAAGAGATGGACAAACTGGTCAGGGAACTGGAACCGAAAGTTCCATGAATGGATTTAGAAAAAATTTGAGTAAGACTTACATGTTAGCAAGTGGTGATTGTAAGCAAGTCTGGATATAAAGAACTGGACAAAGGAATTGTCAAGGGGACTAAGCTCGATCGTTGTAGTAGACTTATGTGGTTCGAGAGTTGAGATTATCGGAACAAGAAATTGAAAGTCAGTTGCACTTACCAAGCACTAGTTGGGTGATCAAGAAACTACTCGGAGGTACCAGATGCTACAGATGATGGGTTGTGGTCGGAGTGATGACATTAGTCTTGATGATTGATTTCGTTCATGTAAGAGTCAAGATCAGTCTAGGTGCTTATTGTGATGCTTACTAAGACTTAGCTGGATCAAAAAAATGTCTGCTCGATGACTTGGAATGATTATGCTAGATGAGCGACCGAGTTTTTGTTTGACATAGCGCCTTTGGGAACCAAGTGGGTTTTCCGAAGCGTTCATGTGACTGTGGTTATATGACCTTGGAACCAGGTGGGTTTGCCAAGGCATGTACTGACATATGTCTGTTCTAGCGTTTGTGGAGACCGAGATTTTCCAAGACGTATGTGTTATTGTCATCGCGTTTTCTGTTATGGCGTCTGCGGGAACCGGAGAGTTCGTCAAGATGTATATGTTATCGCGTCAATGGGAACTAG
>CAJHQP010011998.1:0-13461 GCA_905132765.1 Moricandia arvensis
ATATCATTAGTTCGGCGTACGAAGTGGAATCAATCGACGAGATACTAATACCATCGAACCGATTGTATCCATAAAGCATCGATCAATCGTTTCCATACCCATCGATTGACGATGCATTTGAAAAGGACGATGAAGTAATCATTCCACTAAATATGAACGTCAGTTGTAATCCTTCGACCCCAAATAATGATTCTCTCGGAAATAGAAGTTCGAGTCGGGAGGCATGTGCACTAAACACAACCGATAGACCTTGGTATGCAGATATAGTAAACTATCTGCAGCCGAAGTAGAACCCAAAATTTTCAAAAGATATCATAATAAGAAAATTTTGAGAGAAATCCGAAGATATCACTGGATGAACCTTATCTTTATAAAACACTGTTCTGACGGCATATATAGATGATGTGTTTCCGAAAGCGAAACTCCAGAAATTTTATACCATTGTCACGAATCGATTAAGCCGAACATTTCTCAAGTTTTAAGACAGTGTCAAAAATCCCCAAGCATGCTTTTGGTGCCCGACTATGTTTCGAGATGCTCAAGCCTATGTAGCGAAATGCGATCCCTGCCAAAGAAGAGGCAAAATTAGAAAGAAAACAAGATGTAACAAAATTTCAAACTTGAAGTTGACAGTATTTGATTGCATGGCACCAATTTAATGGGCCCCTTTCCCTTCTTCGCAGGAAATAAATACATACTTGTCGTTGTAGACTATGTCTCTAATGGGTAGAAGCAACAACAACTCCGAAAAATGATGCTGCCTTAGTCGTTGAACTCTTCAAGAGTATTATTTTTCCAGAATATGGAGTTCCGCGAATCGTAACAAGCGATGGGGTACCCACTTCATTAACAAAGTGTTCGAAAAACTTCCCAGAAAAATGGAGTACACCATCGAGTTGCTACACCTTATCATCCTCAGACCAGCGGACAGGTAGAAGTATCCAACCGTCAGATCAAAGAAATCCTAGAAAAGACGGTTGGATCAACCCGTAAAGATTGTCTATTGAAGTTAGATGATGCACTTTGGACATACTGAACAGCGTTTAAAACACATTAGGAAACTACCCCATTCCACTTGGAAAATTATCATGACAAGAAAATTATTTTATGTCATTTCGAACCAAACAATCAAGTACTCATGTAAAACTCTCGATTAACTCTATTTCCTGTAAAGTTACGTTCTCGTTGTCCGAACCCTTCACCATTAAAGAAGTTATGTCTTACGGGACAACTGTCCTATTTAATTCTAAAGGAGAAGATTTCATGGTGAATGGGCAGCGAGTGAAAGATTACTAAGCTAGAGCTGAAATTCCGCACACTCAGACCACACGTCTAGAGGTGCCTAACTCAGATAATAGGATAGTTAAGCGCAAGCGAGAGCATGGTATACTACCGGAATTTATTTAGTTAATCTAGTGAACTTTTCAAATTAGGTCATAAAGCTTGACTCAAGAAACCATCGATCGACGCAGGATCATTGCCATCGACCGATGGTCATTATGTGTCAACAAGCGAGAGCTGAGATATTGGACTTAGTTCAATAGATTGGACTCGCAGCAGAGCTTGTTGTCTTTTACATTATATATTGAGTTCGATGATAAATACCCTTAACTTCTATTCTATATAATCCAGTTGTCTGAAACCCTAGATCTAGCATATTTACATTCTATACCTAGTTAGTTTATTAGCATATTTCCATATTTACATTATTAAGCATATTTCCATGTTTACATTATTAGCATATTTAATATTTACATTTTTAAGCATATTTCCATATTGCATGTACACTCTCTAATAAGGACCATTTCCTTACACTGATTACTGTTACTATTATATATATAATTACCTAGCTTAACTTTATGAATAAGAAATCTATTGTGTTCCAGTATTTCTGTGGATCCGATTCCTAAGTACTACACCTGATATCTCTTGGGCAAGAGTATTGTTTTGTGTGTTGGATTAAGGGTTAATTTGATAGTTGATTTTAGGATATTTATACCTTGCTAGAAAAGTAAAAACACGCATGTCAAATTTGGCGCCGTTGCCGGGAACATTGATCACCATTAGATTTATTTTTAGGGTTTAGTCTAGGTTAGTTTTACTTTCAAGTTACTGATTTTTCTTTTCCTTGTGTTGCATGTGCATGCAAAAGAGTACTAGGAGCAATAAAGGTCAAAGAATTACCATTCTCAGACCTGCAGAAACTCGAACGTACAATCCGCAAAGACATACAACAAGAATCGATCGACATCATGCATTCAGCGTCGACCGATACTTCTTTATGAATATCATCGACCAGCATCAGAACTCTAGCATCGATCGACAGCATCTCACCCGCATCGATCGACGACAACAGACGAGTTCAGATGGTTGTGCCTATAATTGTGGTTCAGAATGAGAATGGAGACTTGCATGACCTCAACGGTCATCTACGTAATGCAGCAGGTCAAAAGATAGATGATACGGAGACTGCAATCCCTGATACAGAAGCAGAAGCAGGCGCTGCAATAGCTCAAACTGAAGCTAAAACCCAAGATGCTAAAGGCATGGAGATTTTGAGACCAATCAGAAGACCATGGGTTGAATTTATGTTCGACAAAATACTGGTTGCACATCAGAGGATGACTGCGGACTTCAATAAGAAGTTATATTTCTTGTACCTCCACCTAAACACAAAGATCGAAGATCGCGACACCCGTGTGGGGAAGCTGGAAAGTCAAGTGACTCAGGCGATCGAAGTTCTTAACAAATTCGAGGATATGGTTAGAGAATATGGACTTAAACATCACGTCAATGCTGTGATTGATGATGATTTCTGGGTAGAAGCAAGAGAGAAAGCCTCAAGATAAAGAGTTCCATATAGGAAAACCGAGTTTGTTAGGCAGCCCACACAGGCATCGTACGACACAAGTTACTGAGAATTGATCGAAGGTTCCTGCTGACTTGACAAAAGTGCAAATAGATTCATGTGTTGTTCAACGAAGAGATCGTACAATTGATCGATGGTACCCAATGACAAAACGAGTTCATCAACAAAAGGTCACAAATACGACAATCCTAGAACATAAAATGGATGAATCAGAGCCTATGATGGTTAATAAGGCTACCAGAGTCATCCTAGGAAAAAGCCAAGAACTATTTTGAAGAAGAAAAGTGATCATGGGAAGTTTGTAGTACCATGTTTGATCAAAGGCCACGAGTTTCGCGGCGCCCTTTGTGACACTGAATCATCAGTGAGCATCATACCCAGAGCTATGGCAGAGAAGTTGAACCTGAGAATGGAACCTTCCAGCGATTCTTTCATTTTTTGTGGATCGCTCTAGAGTCTATTCAGGGGGGATTTGCAGAGATGTCCCACTACAAATTCAGGATGTCTTAATCCCGATAGACTTCCATATGATTGAAATATAAATCAACTGGAACTCCTCGTTGTTACTTGGAAGATCTTTCATGGCCACCATGGGAGACATTTGTGACATGAATACAAACATGTTGTGCCTTTCCTTGATTGACCATAATGTGTATTATGAGATTTATAAGAATAAACATCCCCTCACATAATTGTGCAATGATGCAGAATTTTTGGCCAAATGTTTATGCAGTTACGTGTTTGGTGAGGAATCAGAAGAAGTAGCATCGATCGACACCTAACCCAACCCATCGATCGACAGCCATACAATTCAACAATCGATCGACAGTCAAACTTCCGAACAAGCCCACACCCACCATGGCGATCTCAGTTACAACACAGCCTACCTCGAGTACGACGAAGATTAAAAAGACGAAGAAATGATTGGAATATCGAGGGATTGCTATGGAAGAAGCTGGAGTTTTCCATGTTTCCCATCAACCTGGGAAATCGGCATCGATCGACAGACACCATACACCGTCGATCGATACTGAGAATGAAGTAGAAACCTAACAAAATTCATCTGCAGAACCCGAAAGGGAATATGGTTATTTACAACCAGATGAGTTCGGTATTAGGCGAGATCCAGATGGTTATGCAAGAGCTATGAATGGCCGAATTCTACATGTCACGAAAGACGATGTGGCAGATATACTTGCAATGGCTAATGGAGATGGAAACATTTTCATCTAACACTCTGATCATCGAGCATGGATCGACGGTCCACATACACCATCGAACGACGCTGATCCGGCGTACCAAGGTTACTGTGGAGATCACGAAGAGCACGATGCAGCTTACATAGAGGAAGAAGCTGGCTGGGTAATGAACGCGAGAGTAGGCAATCGAGCAGCAATCCTCAACATATCTTGGCCATCAAACGACATCAAACAAAGACCAGAAAAATTAATTGGAGCAGAAGATTTAGAAGATGGTTATCTCAGACCAGACGAGTTTGGATTTTTCAGAGATACAGAGGGACATGCACGAGATTTTTACGGGAGAATTCTCAACCTACCTAAGGAAGATGTAGCAGATTCCCTTGTTATGGCTAAACCGATGAGAAAGTTTATTTGGCCAACATCAACAGCCATCGATCGACGCGCAGGTACCACCATCGATCGACATTAAGGAGCAGAAGCACGAGCCTAACCAGTACCAAACATCGATCGACAACAAGAACCATGTATCGATCGATACCACCATTCCAGAAGTCCACGAGTTCTGTACATCTAACCCCTTTACTTCAGAAACTTCGGAAACGGTCAGTTGGATAAATCCCCTACTGATAGACGGTCAGGTAGAGTATGAGAATGGCAATGCACGCCCTATAGACGGAAAAATTGTGAATGTGCAAGAGGAAGATATCAGAGCATTTCTAGAGGACAACTACTATGTTTGAGTACAACTAAAAATGTTTACTTGAACATGCATCAAAGATCGCTATATTGAGGAAGAAGCAAGAAACATACATCAGAGCAGAGATTGATGATCTTGTGAATGGGATCTACAACGCTCGAGAGATGTCATTAGAAGATTCCTACATGAGGCTTGATGATGTCCACTATCATATAGACAAGTGCCTCACCGGTCTGACTAGACGCATGGATAAGATGCATCGAGATTTGGATACTATTCAAACACAACATGCGACTGGACACAACAGAGTGACATCGATCGACGGCAGCATCGCGCCATCGATTGATGCTAAATCCGACAGACAAAAGCACGCAGCAGAAACACAATTGGAAGTCAGGTTCAATGAGATTGCTTTCTCTCAGAGCATAATGAAGGGAGATATTTCTCAGCAATTGGAGGATATATCAGAGACTACAGATGCCAGACTTAGAATGCTACAGCGTAATATTGAGAATCTACAAAGGAGAATGCATTCAGTGGAGGTTACTAAGGAGATCATAAAGAATGAGAAAGCCTGAGGAGATGAAGCAATGAGAAACTTCATTGGTACATGGTTTCAGAAGAGCAAAGAAAATGGAGACACTTGTTTCCCAAGTGTTGATCCACCTCCATTCTAGTCAGGAAGTTCAGAACGTCGAGCTTAAGACAATAACCAAGCGCTGAGTGGGAGGCAACCCACTCTATAGTAAGTTTTTAGCTATACTAATATTTATTTCGATATTTATTTTAATTCTACAGACTACTTATACTACCATCGATCGACACCATAGAGACACCATCGGTTGACACTGGATCGCGACCATCGATCGACACTCTCTCATAGAGAGATGTATAGAGTTCTATACTTAAGCTATTTACTTATGATTTATTTTTTCCTAAGCAATCCGTGGCGATTACACTGGGGACAATGTAATTTAAGTCTGGGGGAAGTTCGCTAACGCTATTTTATTGTTTTTGAGTTTTGTTTACTATCTATATATAAGTTTTTCTAAAAGAGTTTTATCGAGTCAAGAAGAGGACTATGATCAAGATTTATTATTGACTAACCATACTTTACCACTATTCTTAAAAAGGCGTTAGCAGAGATTACTAGAGATACCAAAGTGGATCATCCTGCCACTATATCACACTTGCTTAGAAAGTTTGAAGGAACCGAAGCTTTTTCCAACACTAATTCTGACATTATTTGCTTGCTTGAGATTTGGTATACACTATAAGGGATTCCTTCTGCAGGTCTGGAAGGTATAAGTATGTGTGCTTTTGATTCCCTTCTCTCCCCCCTTTCAGATTAAAAAATTAGTTGAACATGATTTGGTGGTTACAACCATTAAAGCGTGATTCATATGCTCCTAGAAAGAGAAAAGGTCAAAAAGAAGTGAACGGAATCTGGTGGCAAAAACCATTAGGACTTGATTCATAGAAGTCTATCCAAAACAACTCAGTCAATTAAAAAAAAAATGATACCTTCAAAAGAAGGGAGACATTGACTAAGAAGAAGTGAGAGAGGAAACGAATCAGAGAAGACTATCTGTGTGTTCAGATACTTGCAGAGGTAAGAGTCCATATATCCTTTGATCGATACGCCCAAGGTAAAGCTTGCACTTTTATTTTATGCAAAGAAATGAAATCATTAGAGGGGCGAGTTAGACTAGTATTAGCTAAGTTGTCGGATAGAATGGATTTGGTTGGTATACTAGGATAAGGTATATAAAGTTCTCTGTGATTGACCTAATAGGATGTGGCTGCAATAAAGTAAGGTGACAGTTATACTTAGATATTATGCGAGTCTTCGTTTTTCAAAACCTCTTTTGCAAGCTTCCTTGCTTGAGAAAATACAAAAGGTTAAGTCTGGAGAGTTGATATAGCCTATTTATTATTTGTTTTAAGCAATGTTATGGACTCTATTTAGGGTCTACTATGTGTGTCTAGGCTATGTTTGAAGGTCTTTAAAGGTCCAGGAACGTTTTGGAGATATATAGAGATAATTGGAGCTTTTGGAGCATTTAGAGGAGAATAATTCGTATCTGATCTTTGAGAGAGTCTAAGTACAAGACCGCAGTCGATCGACGACACTATCTTGACATCGACCGATGTTACATGACCAAGATCAGTTGATGCTGACCACTTGCCATCGATCGATGACCAATTCGCAGACAGCTGATTTCAAGCCCAAGTTAAAGACAAGACACAAGATTACAAGTTTACTCCTGGACGACTTTTGACCTAGGTTTTAGGGTTTTTATAATTATACTTTATGTATGAGAAGAAGAAAGAAAAAAAGGATATATGTACGCATACGTACGGAGACGTACGGTGCTAGGTTCTTCAGTATTTTATTTAGGGAGAAGATTCATAACTCCTTAGGAAGATTTGTATTGGAACCCAAATGTTTAATCTATGCATTATATTAGATTATTATTCTTACCTTGATTACGTATGAGTAGTTATCAACTAGATTTAGGGTTTATTAATGGTACTGATGGATTAGTCAAACATAGAATTATTAGGGTTATTATTAGATCTATCAATAGAATTGTGTTTATTACTTTTGTTCTAGAGTAGCTAACTAGAACCTGATAATAGGATAGTTAGGCGCAAGCGAGAGCATGGTCTACTACCGTAATTTATTATGTTGAGCTAGGTTGCTAGAACCCAAATGAGAGTTGATTTAGTGAATCTAGTGAACTTATCGAATTAGGTCATAAAGCTTGACTAAAGAAACCATCGATCGATGGTCATTCCGTGTCAACAAGCGAGAGCTGAAACATTGGACGTAGTCAATAGATAAGACTCACAGCGAGAGCTGGTCGTCTTTTACATTAGATATTGAGTTCTATTGATAAATTCTCTTAACTTCTATCCTTTATAAATTGTAATCCACTTGCTTGAAACCCTAGATCTAGCATATTTACATTTACATCTAGTTAGTTTATTAGCATATTTCCATATATACATTATTATGCATATTTCCATATTTACATTATTAGCATATTTTCATATTTACATTATTAAGCATATTTTCATATTGCATCTACACTCTTTAATAAGGAACATTTCTTAAGACTAATTACTTGTTACCAATATATATATAATTACCTAGCTTAACTTTCCGAATAAGAATTTATTATGTGCCATTTTTCTCTGTGGATTCAATCCCTAAGTATTACACCTGATCTCTCTTGACAAGATTATTGTTTTGTGTGTTAGGATTAAGGGTTAAATTGATAGTTGACTGTTTTGGATATTTATACCCTGCTAGAACAGTAAACATCACGCATGTCATTCGCTAATGCTATTTTATAGTTTTTTAAGTTTTATTTACTATCTATATATAGAAGTTTTCGAATAGTTTATCGAGTCAGGAAGAGGATTATTATAAAAAATCTACTATGACTAACCAAACTTTAGTACCATTCTTAGAAGGTTGTTTGCAGAGATTACTATAGATACCGAAGTGCCACCATCCGGCCACTAAATCACACTTGCTTAGAATGTTTGAAAGAACCAAGCTCATTTCCAACACTAATCCTAATATTGTTTGCTTGCTTTGGGATTTGGTATACACTGGATTGGATTCCTTCTCTAAGTTTGTAAGGTAAAAGTTGTGTGCTTCTGCATTCCCCTCGCTCTTCCCTTCAGATTAAAAAAGGAGTCAAACAGGATTTGGTGGCTACAACCATTAAAGCTTGATTCATATGATCCAAATAGAGATAAAGGTCAAAAAGAAGTGAACATGATCTCGTGGCAAAAACCATTAGGGCTTGATTCATGGGAAGCCTATCCAAACATTTCAGTCAATTAAAAAAATAAATGATACCTTCAAAAGAAGGGAGACATTGAATGAGAAGAAGTGAGAAGAGAGAGAAGAAAGGAATCAGAGAGACTACATGGGTGTTCAGATACTTGCAGAGGTAAGACGCTATATATCCTTTAATCTATACTCCCAAGGTAAAGCCTATACTTTTATTTTTATGCAAAGAAATGAAAACTAGGATGGGGCCAGTCAGACAAGTATTCGCTAAGTTGTTTGTAGAATGGATTTGTTGCTATACCATTATAGGGTATATAAAGTTCTTTGTGATTAACTGATAGATGTGGCTGCAATAAAGTAAGGTGACCGTATATACTTAGACATTATATGAGTCTTCGTTTTCAAAACTTCTCACCACAGCTTTATTTGCTTGAGGACAAGCAAAGGTTAAGTCTAGGGGATTTGATATACTATGGATTTTATCTATTTTACCTTGATATATAGAGTATATTTAGAGTCTTTTGTATGCATTTTGGTATTGTTTTAGAGTATTTACAGGACATAAAGGTAACTCTCAGTATTAATGTAAAGCACAATTGAAGTGAGCGGTGTGGCATTTGGACACATAAGTTGGGTTCTATAGATAACTTCAGCAATTTATGGAAATATATTCTCCATAACGCGCGGAAGTTAGTAACTCAACAAAAATATAATGAATCACGAATAGTAATCAGAATCAGCATATATACACTGAAGTCTAGACCCACCGATCGGAATGTACACAACCACTGGTGCGTCAATCGACAATGGTAAGTCAGGCAAAGAAACATTGAGCTGAAGTTGCAGAAATTGACAAAGTTTATCCCATAAGTCTCATTTATTACAAGATAAGTCCCTTGGCCGCAAATTTAGCCACTATTTATTAGGGTTTTGTTCTTCACCTTTTTTGCTCTTTACACAGCGAAGGAAGTATAGCGCTGAGTGACGGCCGGCACTAAACGATCCGAGTCACCAAGCACACGCGTAGTTTTAGGAGGTTGAGTAAACCACGATTCGGCATGTCTTCCATAAAATATGCTGAAGGCGCCAGGCTCCACATGACGCCTAGGCAGCTCCAGAAACTCATGGCCGGATGAAACCAGCGGGAGGAGAAGCGAGTCTAGAGGAGCGAGAGAATCGTTGACGAGTGCTTCGCCGGAAACACCGCAATTGCGAAGTTCACCAAGACGCAAACCTCACTCTTCTGAGGACTTCAACTATCTTTCTGTTCTCCACTGAACTCAATCCTCCCATTGGCGACAAGGTTAGAAGCTTTGTTTTCTTGAAGTCAACTCTGTTTTTCTTTTTTTTTTTTTCCTGCGGAAAATGGGCCAGAAAATCGGATTTTTTTCGATTTAATTTGTGTTTCTTTAGCGAAATTTTTACAAGATTTGAGACGCATCTGATTGTTTGATTCACATTTTCTAATTTTAGAAACTTTCTATTCAGGAGTTGTGTAAATGTGGGAGATCTGTTATTCTTCAGTGATTATATTATATATATTTTTCTGATTAATCTTTGGTGTATTCCGGAACCTAAGATTTATCTCCAAGTAAAGGTGCAACCAATTGAAATGAAGCTAAAACAATCTCCTCATATCTACTACGTTGGCCACGGAGATTAAAGTGCTAGTGGGTGTCTGTTACAAACCCGCAGTTGCTATAGTTCCCAAAGTTCGCTTACCACTAGACCATCACCTTGTGTTTTCTTCGGTTGAAATTTATATTGATGGTAGTTTAGTTAATCAACTATGTAGATAAAAATTTAATAATATATTTTTTTGTCTCTTCTTTCCGAAGGGTCCATCAAGAAACATGGCATGCCAATCCAGTATTCGATGTCATCATGTACTTTATATTCAACAGGCCACAAAACTCCTACTTAAACCGGAAACCAGCTTAGTTAGCAAACTGCGGGGTGACCGGGATTTCCAGGTGACCTTCCCATTGCGAGCATTTGAGCGAGGAGTGAGAGTGGTTTTGAGTTGGAATTCTATGCCACGTGGGGGTAACAATGGGATGTCTGTGTTAATCAGGGCAGGGGACTTATAAATTTCCACTTGGTCATTTAGTGATGGCTGTTCACTTGGAGCGCTTACTTGATCATGTTATGGGAGGGAAAAAAAGAGTTGCCTAGGAACCTTGACCAAACCAGTGTGAAACTTGGAAATGTTTGGAATTATTTAAAAGCTAATGGCCTTTGCCTACTTCAAAAGTATCCTGTCATTATTACTCTGAAGACCATCTCACTTCCTAACTTCAATTTAAAGTAGCCAAGTAGAGTTTCATTCTTCTCTTCCTATTATAGAGTTCATGTAATATGAATACTTGACTTTTTCTGCTGTCGCAGAATGATAACTCAAACGTTTGGAGATATGTTTGTATTACCATGATTTACTGAAAAGTTGCAAGAGTTTCCTGCACCAGAAGAGTTAAGGGAAAGATTCTATATCAACAAAACCAAAGGAAAAAGTACTTAGAAGCTAACGATGCCAAGGAGAAAGTATAAGGGATTTGCATTGGATGAGGAATGTATGGGGCAAGGCAGCCAGTAAGAACTTATTTCTACTCGATCTGAACTAGAGAAGGTTTGTACTTTCTCGACTAGCCAAGCCAAACTACACCATTACTCTTAGCATTCATATGCTTAAGTTGTTTTGACTGTTGTCATGCTTCATTTTTCATTTGTTTCAGTCTCAACGAATATAAATATATCAGTCAAATGATGAAATGGAGAGGGGAGGTTCTTGCTTGATTATTGGATACGTCATGCCCATTACAAAGCACCAGGAGCTACAAACGTCTTATTCGCCATCCCATGCCGGAAGCCAAAGGCGTGGTTTAAGGATGGCTTTATCCAGGTTGATCCAAAACAAAATCAGGAGACCTTAGCCTGGACAAGTGAGCAATTACTTTGAGAAAGCTGTTGCATCATTGGTGGCATGATGTTGAGTTAGGGGTATATAAGATATACTATATTATATACTTGTGCATTTCAAGTTAAATATATATTAGGGAAATCTCCAATATGAGCAGATTCACACAGAAAGAACTTTCTAGGATATACCCCAAAGGGCACAAGTTTAACTTCTTTTCAAACTATAAACCACAGATTGTCCATTAGGTTGGATGAGTGTGGGAGCTCAAAGGATGATGCATCCCTAATCCGGGAGTTTGCGCCACTCCCTCACTTTCTCATCAGTCTGTCGGTACGTCAAGCGGAAGTTTGGAAAAATGATGCAGAGGGAAAGGCCATGGGGGCAAGGAAGTCTCGTAGCCATATAAAGGTTGTGGTAGTCACCTAACCCATCTAATGAAAAGTGGTAGGTTCCTAAGACAAGTTGACCCCTATCGAGAACTTTCCTGTCTCCAAGAAAACTCTAAAGGTTGGTTACATTGTATGTGGTTCCTTCTCTTACATATGGCAAAAACTGAAAAATGGCAGGTGAAAACAGTGGAGATGGATGGCACCCTTGGACTTCAAAAAAACTCACTTTGATCCTACCCTCCCCCCATGATCCATCGTTAGAGTATATGTCTACTTACAATCTGCTCCCTGGCTGACCGGGAACTAATGAAAAAAAAAACTGGTATCAATACAGGTAGTGTAGTATTGCTGCGAGCACCTGGCTGTTTGTATGAGGACGATGGAGAAAACAGAAGAAAAATATATGTATTGATACATGGACACCCATATGGATATGAGGATTCACATCAAGCTCCAACGTGTCCTGAACTTCTGCTCTGACATCGCCGTGGTCGGCTAAGTGACAATGAGGTCTTCACGACGCAAATTTGAAAAAGACGACTCTGGAGCCAGACTTGTTTACCAGTGTCCGCCAATTTGAAGAACAATGGGCAGTTACGAGTCGTGCTTCCGTCTTCAGACCGAAAGTGGAGTGAAGTATACGCTGCACACGGAGCTTCTTATATGCTCTCTCGACGGTTGTGCTAACTGCCAACACTCACATAATTCTTTGGTGCATCATGTATTCGATATGTTGTCGGTGCTTATTATGTAATCTTATATAAATCTTTACCTTTAAATAGATTTGCAAAGACTACTTTTCCTTCTCTATCTTTTTTGAACGATTTAGCTTATTGTCTATAACAGCTCTTCTGCCAGCATCTCATTTTGAACTGAGCGTGCAGCCAAACATATGAGTCAATTCCACATCTGTTCTAATTACTTCAATACCACAGTTGAAGCAAAAGAGTTTACACAGCGGCTAGGTGATTGTGACGCTAATGAAAACAAGAAAGTTACCACGACGCTTATCCTATGAGAGTAAGCTGTGTGCAATACAAGAGACCCTCTTGATATTACACTTGCATAGATTTTTTCTACAGAATCTAGACTTGGTTCTTTATTGTTAATGTGTCAACATTAATTTTTGCAAATCTATTTTATTTTGATTTCTCGGCTCTATATGGGAATGTGACCTTCATCATCTTCAGACACTGAATGCTCTTCTCACCATTTTAGGATGTGCGCTTCGGGGATTCCTATACCTATTTTATTTATGTCTATATTTAGCCTATTCATCAGTAAAGAATTACTATTAAACTACTATACGACGTGTCGGCGTCCTGAGTCTTTAGATCCAAATATGAATTCATCTCATTATTTTATGTTTGCTCTTGCTATCGCTGGTTTTGGTTTTAAGGTGCAAGTTCCGGATTGCAACACTTTACAATTTAAAACCAAACTTGGAGCTAATCATTTACTCGGTGTCACCTGGCTGGTCCAACATGAGGCTCGCGAAACATTAGAGGTTACAGAGCCTGTATTATAAATGAAATATACAATCTCTTTGGATGTGGTGAGAGAGAACGCAGGCGGA
>CAJHQP010011999.1:0-13458 GCA_905132765.1 Moricandia arvensis
CCCTGTTTGGAGATTTGGCAATTTCTTCTTGATTCTAATAAAACCAGAATGAATCACGATGTAAGAAGCTTGATTTGGACTCATAAATCAGTGTAGAATCACCCTGAAGTTGAATCAAGATCATAGGAGTTTATGATGAAGAAGTTATCCCACTTTTAACCGAAGTGATTCCAGTTTGCCTGTTTGGAGATTTGGCAATTTCTTCTTGATACTAATAAAACCAGAATGAATCACGATGTAAGAAGCTTGATTGACTCATAAATCAGTTAGAATCACCCTGAAGTTGAATCAAGATCATAGGAGTTATGATGAAGAAGTTTATCCCACTTTTAACCGAAGTGATTCCAGTTTTACCCTGTTTGGAGATTTGGCAATTTCTTCTTGATACTAATAAAACCAGAATGAATCACGATGTAAGAAGCTTGATTTGGACTCATAAATCAGTGTAGAATCACCCTGAAGTTTGAATCAAGATCATAGGAGTTATGATGAAGAAGTTATCCATCTTTTAACCCGAAGTGATTCAGTTTCCCCTGTTTGGAGATTGGCAATTTCTTCTTGATTCTAATCAAAGCAGAATGAATCAGATGTAAGAATCTTGATTGGACTCATAAATCAGTGTAGAATCACGCCTGAAGTTGAATCATATCATTGGAGTCTATGATGAAGAAGTTATCCCAATTTTTAACCGAAGTGATTCCTAGTTTGCCTGTTTGAGATTTTGCAATTTCTTCTTGATACTAATAAAACCAGAATGAATCACGATGTAGTAAGCTTGATTGGACTCATAATCAGTGTAGAACACCCTGAAGTTGAATCAAGATCATAGGAGTTATGAATGAAGAAGTTATCCACTTTTACGGAAGTGATTCCCAGTTTGCCCCTGTTTGGAGATTTGGCAATTTATTCTTGATACTAATCAAACCATAACTGAATCACGAATGTAAGAAGCTGTGATTTGGACTCATAAATCAGTGTAGAAATCACCCTGAGTTGAATCAATATCATTGGAGTTATGATGAAGAAGTTATCCCACTTTTAACCGAAGTGATTCCAATTTGCCCTGTTTGGAGATTGGCAATTTCTTCTGATACAAATAAAACCAGAATGAATCACGATGTAAGAAGCTTGATTTGGACTCATAAATCAGTGTAGAATCACCCTGAAGTTGAATCAATATCATGGAGTTATGATGAAGAAGTTATCCCACTTTTAACCGAAGTGATTCCAGTTTACCTGTTTGGAGATTTGGCAATTTCTTCTTGATACTAATAAAACCAGAATGAATCACGATGTAAGAAGCTTGATTTGGACTCATAATCAGTGTAGAATCACCCTGAAGTTGAATCAAGATCATAGGAGTTATGATGAAGAAGTTATCCCACTTTTAACCGAAGTGATTCCAGTTTGCCCTGTTTGGAGATTTGGCAATTTCTTCTTGATACTAATAAAACCAGAATGAATCACGATGTAAGAAGCTTGATTTGGACTCATAAATCAGTTTAGAATCACCCTGAAGTTGAATCAATATCATAGGAGTTATGATGAAAGAAGTTATCCCACTTTTAACCGAAGTGATTCCAGTTTACCTGTTTGGAGATTTGGCAATTTCTTCTTGATTCTAATAAACCAGAATGAATCAAGATGTAAGAAGCTTGATTTGGACTCATAATCAGTGTCAGAATCATCCTGAAGTTGAATCAATATCATTGGAGTTATGATGAAGAAGTTATCCCACTTTTAACCGAAGTGATTCCAGTTTGCCCTGTTTGGAGATTTGGCAATTTCTTCTTGATTCTAATCAAAACCAGAATGAATCACGATGTAAGAAGCTTGATTTTGACTCATAAATCAGTGGTAGAATCACCCTGAAGTTGAATCAATATCATAGGAGTTATGATGAAGAAGTTATCCCACTTTTAACCGAAGTGATTCCAGTTTGTCCCTGTTTGGAGATTTGGCAATTTATTCTTGATACAAATAAAACCAGAATGAATCACGATGTAAAGAAGCTTGATTTGGACTCATAAATCAGTTTAGAATCACCCTGAATTTGAATCAAGATCATAGGAGTTATGATGAAGAAGTTATCCCACTTTTAACCGAAGTGACTCCAGTTTACCCTGTTTGGAGATTTGGCAATTTCTTCTTGATTCTAATTAAACCAGAATGAATCAAGATGTAAGAATCTTGATTTGGACTCATAAATCAGTGTAGAATCATCCTGAAGTTGAATCAATATCATTGGAGTTATGATGAAGAAGTTATCCCACTTTTAACCGAAGTGATTCGAGTTTGCCCTGTTTGGAGATTTGACAATTTCTTCTTGATACTAATAAAACCAGAATGAATCACGATGTAAGAAGCTTGATTTGGACTCATAAATCAGTGTAGAATCACCCTGAAGTTGAATCAAGATCATAGGAGTTATGATGAAGAAGTTATCCCACTTTTAACCGAAGTGATTCCAGTTTGCCCTGTTTGGAGAGTTGGCAATTTCTTCTTGATACTAATAAAACCAGAACGAATCACGATGTAAGAAGCTTGATTTGGACTCATAAATAAGCTTAGAATCACCCTGAAGTTGAATCAAGATCATAGGAGTTATGATGAAGAAGTTATCCCAGTTTTAACCGAAGTGATTACAGTTTGCCCTGTTTGGAGATTTGGCAATTTGTTCTTGATACTAAAAAAACCATAATGAATCACGATGTAAGAAGCTTGATTTCGGCTCATAAATCAGTGTAGAATCACCTTGAAGTTGAATCAAGATCATAGGAGTTATGATGAAGAAATTATCCCACTTTTAACCGAAGTGATTCCAATTTACCCTGTTTGGAGATTTGGCAATTTCTTCTTGATACAATAAAACCATAATGAATCACGATGTAAGAAGCTTGATTTGGACTCATAAATCAGTGTAGAATCACCCTGAAGTTGAATCAAGATCATAGGAGTTATGATGAAGAAGTTATCCCACTTTTAACCGAAGTGATTCCAATTTACCCTGTTTGGAGATTTGGTAATTTCTTCTTGATACTAATAAAACCAGAATGAATCACGATGTAAGAAGCTTGATTTGGACTCATAAATCAGTGTAGAATCACCCTGAAGTTGAATCAAGATCATAGGAGTTATGATGAAGAAGTTATCCCACTTTTAACCGAAGTGATTCCAGTTTGCCCTGTTTGGAGATTTGGCAATTTCTTCTTGATACAAATAAAACCAGAATGAATCACGATGTAAGAAGCTTGATTTGGACTCATAAATCAGTTTAGAATCACCCTGAATTTGAATCAAGATCATAGGAGTTATGATGAAGAAGTTATCCCACTTTTAACCGAAGTGATTCCAGTTTGCCCTGTTTGGAGATTTGGCAATTTCTTCTTGATACTAATAAAACCAGAATGAATCACGATGTAAGAAGCTTGATTTGGACTCATAAATCAGTGTAGAATCATCCTGAAGTTGAATCAATATCATTGGACTTATGATGAAGAAGTTATCCTACTTTTAACCGAAGTGATCCCAATTTACCCTGTTTGAAGATTTGGCAATTTATTCTTGATACTAATTAAAACCAGAATGAATCACTATGTGAGAAGCTTGATTTGGACTCATAAATCAGTGTAGAATCACCCTGAAGTTGATTCAAGATCATAGGAGTTATGATGAAGATGTTATCCCACTTTTAACCGAAGTGATTCCAGTTTGCCCTGCTGGAGAGTTGGCAATTTCTTCTTGATACTAATAAAACCAGAATGAATCACGATGTAAGAAGCTTGATTTGGACTCATAAATAAGTTTAGAATCACCTGAAGTTGAATCGAGATCATAGGAGTTATGATGAAGAAGTTATCCCACTTTTAACCGAAGTGACTCCAATTTACCTTGTTTGGAGATTTGGAAATTTCTTCTTGATTCTACTCAAACCAGAATGAATCAAGATGTAAGAAGCTTGATTTGGACTCATAAAACATTGCAGAATCATCCTGAAAGTTGAATCAATATCATTGGACTTATGATGAAGAAGTTATTCCACTTTTAACCGAAGTGATTCCAGTTTATCCTGTTTGGAGATTTGGCAATTTCTTCTTGATTCTAATAAAACCAGAATGAATCACGATGTAAGAAGCTTGATTTGGACTCATAAATCAGTGTAGAATCACCTGAAGTTGAATCAATATCATAGGAGTTATGATGAAGAAGTTATCCCACTTTTAACCGAAGTGATTCCAGTTTCCCTGTTTGGAGATTTGGCAATTTATTCTTGATACTAATAAAACCAGAATGAATCACGATGTAAGAAGCTTGATTTGGACTCATTAATCAGTGTAGAATCACCCTGAAGTTGAATCAAGATCATAGGAGTTATGATGAAGAAGTTATCCCACTTTTAACCGAAGTGATTCCAGTTTACCCTGTTTGGAGATTTGGCAATTTCTTCTTGATACTAATAAAACCAGAATGAATCACGATGTAAGAAGCTTGATTTGGACTCATAAATCAGTGTAGAATCACCCTGAAGTTGAATCAAGATCATAGGAGTTATGATGAAGAAGTTATCCCACTTTTAACCGAAGTGATTCCAGTTTGTCCTGTTTGGAGAGTTGGCAATTTCTTCTTGATACTAATAAAACCAGAACGAATTATGTAATGATGTGATCATGGAAAGCACCAAGGATTAGAAGCATGAACCTGAACCTGAAAAGCTTGTAGCTGAGGATGCAACATTGAAGAATGCATTGAAACAAGAAGAATACATTGGTCTTGGTCGAAGCTTGATCATCCAAGACACCTTAACCATCATTCAATCCATTCCACCTTCAAGCTGATCATCATCTAGGCAAGTAGGATTGTGTGTACTCTTTTCCTCACTTTGACGGAGGGAGGTTTTTAACGGGCCCACAAGACTACTTCTCACATTCCCTAGATGATGCATCTCGGTTACACCTTGGACCGACCTTATGTTATGTTTTATCCTATGTTTTTCATTTAGTCTCTATGTATTTTCGAGAGGAGCCTCTTGGCCTTCTTTTCTTATGTTTTCGAGATGCTGTGCATGTACAGCCTTCTTCCCTTTATATGCTGGACGAAATTGAGTAATAAACCATAAATATTTCAGTCAAAAACTTGTTTCTTCTTCCTTACTTCTCTGTCGAGATTGCTTAAGGTTTCTGGTGTGTAATATCCAGAGTTAAGGGCTTCTTATTTGGTGTGTCATATCCAGATCAGTCGCCTAGGAGTATCAAGAGGTCTTCATCCCTCTTGTGTCACCATTCGATCCACAAACCTTGATAAACTTGAGTCTTTGATTCGTTTATGCAAGGATCTATCCCATCTGTTCCAGAGAGCATCCTAGGATCTTATCAAGTGGTATCAGAGCAACTCTGGAAGGGAAGTGTTCATCTTTCTCTCTGATTTTCGATTTGTCTCTTCATATTCATGCTAAGAACTGATAGATCTGTGTTGTGGCTGTCGAAATCTGAAAGATTAGGATCTTCTGATCTTGTTTCTGTGTTTAGACTCTTCACATACTTTCTGATTAAGTTTTCTAATCATCTGTTTATAGGTTTCTGAGTCTGTTTCTGAGAAATCGATTTGTGTGTGTGATAATCTACTCTGTTTTGATTAAACCTATTGATTCTAGGATAGAAACTGAAGCTGAATTCGAAATCTGCTTGTTCTGTGACAAGTTTAAAACTGATATGTTCTGTTTCTGATTTTGTTTCTGCTTTGAATCTGTTTTGTTTCTGTTCCAAGTGTGATTCTGTTCTGTATCCGTTCTGTTGTTGTTCACTTGATCTGGATTCGAAATTTCAAGTACCAAGCTCTCTCTGTTTCAAGTGTTTAACTTCTGTTTTGTTGTTTGCTTGAGTCTAATTTCGAAAATTAAATCTGATTGTTTTCTGTTCCTGAAGCTAGGTTGATCTTAAGCTTATTTTTTTTATTGTGTGTTTTGTTTATCTAGAACTTGTTACTGGTTCTCTTTTCTTTTGTTTCTCAGGTACCATGGCAGGAGATCAGAAAGGAGAACTCACTAAGGATAAAAATCTGTTACTCAAGGCTATGAATGCTCAGCTGCAGCAAGAGATGGAAGCCAGCCTTGATAAATTTCGACAAGAGTTTAGACAAGAACTTCAACAAGCTACTGGTCTCAGTCTTGAGTCTAGAAGCAGTGAGAGGAGGCAGAGACGTGAGCATGAAGGCAGAGGCAATAGCAGAGAAAATTTTGCTGATCAAAAGCTGAAAATCCCTCCTTTCTATGGTGACGCTGATCCTGCTGCATATTTGGAGTGGGAAGAGAAGATCGAGTTGATTTTTAACTATCAACACTATGCTGAAAGGAAGAAGGTTCAAATGGCTACTGCTGAGTTTTATGGTTATGCTTCATGCTGGTGGAATAAATTGAGAAAGTCCAGAAGACTTGATGGAAAAGAACCAGTAGAAACATGGCTTAAGCTGAGCTCTTTGATGCGTAGAGAATATGTTCCAAGACAGTATTATAAAGAAGTACTTCAAAAGCAGAGAAGGATGAGACAAGAAGACACTTGCTTGAAGCATCATGAGACAGAACTGTACTCACCATTCTCGGTTCAGAATCAACAAAGCAGCAAGAGATCACGTCCATCCACTGAAGTTGATTCAGCCAGCAAGACGACAACCTGTTCCAGAAAGAAGGAAGCAGTCTCTAAGCCATTTAAAGAAGATAAACAATTCTGTTTCTTCAGTGAAAAGGATAAGGAGGCATTGTTACAAGTAATGATGGATGTGGAGAAGCAATTTAAAAGGTCCAGCACAACACTTTCAGCCATAGAAGCACAGAACCAAGAGTCTTTCACTTCTGTCTCAGAACTCCACTCAGTAGAACCAGAATCAGCTGCACCTATTCAAGAAGATCAAGCAAAAGTATCATCACTTGTCATTCAGAAAGAAGAGCAACCAGTTCAGGACGTGATGGTTCCTTTCATACAGAATGTAATAGAAGAGGAGGCACCCAAGGAACCACAAGCAGATCATGGAATGATACAACTGATTGTATTTGATCCATGTGATTTCCAAAGGACCTTCTTAGGTACTTTTCTGTTCACTCCTTTTGTTTGGTACAAGAAAAGAGCAATGGAGCTATCAAGACATGAGTTGGGCATGAGACATGTTGTATTTGAGCCTGGAGGAGAGGTCTGGAATCAGAAGAACAAGATCAAACAGATTAAGAAGAATTCAGCTGCACCAACATTTGATTTTGTTGATTTCTCATCCTTTGAAGATAAGGTGTTACACAGCTCAGCTCAGCAAGAGTTTCACTATGAAACCAACTGGAGAATGAAGCCAATTAAGTCACGGATCCAACAAACCAGACAACGCAGCAAATGGCCTCCTGATCATCAAGATATTGCTAATTTTGCAAAACATATCGGTTTGGATCAATTCCATGAGAAACCTATATCTGATTGTGATGGAAGGTTACAGACCTACTCGTGGAGACCTGGAGCATATGTCCAAAAGATTATCATCCTTGGAGAGTTCTCTGTTCGTTCTAGAACCGGACGGGGTCATAAGAAGTTGGAAGTTGATCAAAAAGACTTGCATCTTGACCATATCAAGATATGGAAGCCACCAGATATGCAGAAACTTCAGTACCATTGCAAAGATTATCAACATGTAATTGGAGATGAAGAATTCACTAGAGTCAATGGTGAAGTGATTACTGGAGCAGGAGAAGAACTCATGTTTTCTTCTCAAATCAAAGAGAAACCACCAGATAAACTTAGTCTACAACAATCTCCAAAGAAACCAACCCGAGGTAACTATCTAAACTCAAAGAAAAACATGAAACCTGATTTTCTTGCTGTTGGTACAGGTCAAACTGTTTTGAGGTCTACCATTTTCGAAAAGAGAAGCTATAATAATGATCAGAGTATCAAGAATGGGTCGTTGGCTAAGTTGGAGTCGCAGGAAGCAAACTTTAAAATCTGCCTAGCCACCAGCTTTGACATAGGAGCAGTCCGAGGATCATATGTTACCAACCAAAGAGGATTAAGCAACAAACTCAACTGCAATGGAAACTTAACTCATCAGGTTAACTCGTCGAATTGGAATCATGTCCAAAGCTTCTCAGGTGAGCATGCTAAGGTAAGTGGTCATGTTTTCAAGAGTTCTTTTATTGATTACACAAATATGATGCACTTGTTTTTGTCAAA
This sequence comes from Moricandia arvensis, assembly GCA_905132765.1. Taxonomy (NCBI): domain Eukaryota; kingdom Viridiplantae; phylum Streptophyta; class Magnoliopsida; order Brassicales; family Brassicaceae; genus Moricandia; species Moricandia arvensis. Next base: position 8,202 of record CAJHQP010011999.1, read on the forward strand.
AGAGCCATGTGCAGATCATGATGAAGCTTAGAAGCATACAAGAAGAAACAACAAGTGTGAGGAAGATAAGAGATTCAAGCCACCTGATTTGGATCAGGATAAGCACCAAGACATCACTAGCTTCATCCTCGTCAAAGAAGCACCACCAGATGCAGCACACAAGCCAAAACCAAGCAAAAACCAATTTGGGATAAGATTATTACTCTTGATAAATTTTCATGTGCTAACTTGCTTTGTTTCAATGTATCAGGTTTGAGTAATGAATCAGGAACTAAATGGATTAATGCCTTCTACATACCCAAACCAGTCAGCAACAATGCCTATCAAAGAGGCTTGCAAGGTAAGTGTAATCTGATTTTAAACTTTGATGTTACTGACCTGGTCCCCTCTATTGCAGGTAAAACAGATTTGAGGACAAATATTTTTGAAGAGGGAGGGGATGATGTGATCATGGAAAGCACCAAGGAATGGAAGCATGAACCTGAACCTGAAGAGCTTGTAGCTGAGGATGCAACATTGAAGAATGCTTTGAAACAAGAAGAATACATTGGTCTTGGTCGAAGCTTGATCATCCAAGACACCTTAACCATCATTCAATCCATTCCACCTTCAAGCTGATCATCATCTAGGCAAGTAGGATTGTGTGTACTCTTTTCCTCACTTTGGTTTTGTCCCAATGGGTTTTACGGAGGGAGGTTTTTAACGAGGCCACAAGACTACTTCTCACATTCCCTAGATGATGCATCTCGGTTACACCTTGGACCGACCTTATGTTATGTTTTATCCTATGTTTTTCATTTAGTCTCTATGTATTTTCGAGAGGAGCCTCTTGGCCTTCTTTTCTTATGTTTTCGAGAAGCTGTGCATGTACAGCCTTCTTCCTTTATATGCTGGACGAAATTGAGTAATAAACCATAAATATTTCACTCAAAAACTTGTTTCTTCTTCCTTACTTCTCTGTCGAGATTGCTTATGGTTTCTGGTGTGTAATATCCAGAGTTAAGGGCTTCTTATTTGGTGTGTCATATCCAGATCAGTCGCCTAGGAGTATCAAGAGTGTCTTCATCCCTCTTGTGTCACCATTCGATCCACAAACCTTGATAAACTTGAGTCTTTGATTCGTTTATGCAAGGATCTATCCCATCTGTTCCAGAGAGCATCCTAGGATCCTATCATGTAAGAAGGTTGATTTGGACTCATAAATAAGTTTAGAATCACCTGAAGTTGAATCAAGATCATAGGAGTTATGATGAAGAAGTTATCCCACTTATAACTGAAGTGAGTCCAATTTATCTTGTTTGGAGATTTGGTAATTTCTTCTTGATTCTACACAAACCAGAATGAATCAAGATGTAAGAAGCTTTATTTGGACTCATAAATAATTGCAGAATAATCCTGAAGTTGAATCAATATGATTGGACTTATGATGAAGAAGTTATTCCACTTTTAACCGAAGTGATTCCAGTTTATCCTGTTTGGAGATTTGACAATTTCTTCTGATTCTAATCAAACCAGAATGAATCACGATGTAAGAAGCTTGATTTTACTCATAAATCAGTGTAGAATCACCCTGAAGTTGAATCAATATCATAGGAGTTATGATGAAGAAGTTATCCCACTTTTAACCGAAGTGATTCCAGTATGTCCTGTTTGGAGATTTGGCAATTTATCTTGATATAAATTAAACAAGAATGAATCACGATTAAACAAGCTTCATTTGGACTCATAAATCAGTTTAGAATCACCCTGAATTTGAATTAAGATCATAGGAGTTATGATGATGAAGTTATCCCACTTTTAACTTAAGTGACTCCAGTTTACCCTGTTTGGAGATTTGGTAATTTCTTCTTGATTCTAGTTAAACCAGAGTGAATCAAGATGTAAGAATCTTGATTTGGAATCATAAATCAGTGTAGAATGATCATGAAGTTGAATCAATATCTAATGACTTTTTCCCAAGGATTTCCACTCTAATTTTGGTTGGATCTACTCTGTAACAGATTGAAAGATGGTTTTTGATGGATATTGGCTTGATGGACGAACTAGGGTTTATGGATAGATGGGTTGAAAGGATTTGATCGATTGAAACACTGAGGGTTGCGGAAAAGACCTCAGATTCTTCACTCTCTCACTCTGGATTTGACACACCAGTCAGATTGAGAGCTTGTTGATTGTTTTGGGTTCACACGCCTCCACAATCAAGTTGTTCTAAGAACAAATGAATCACCAAAGAGAAATGAGTTTTTGATAAAAATGATGATTGTCTTCCAAATGAAACCAAAACAGAGTTTTAAAGGAAAAATGACAACAATCTCGTGCATGACAGTCTTGGGACTTGTAGTTTCGTGCATGAGCACTTAGGGAAAAGAAATAAGACAAAAACATAAGTAAATTAGTTGTTGTAGAAGACAGCCGAGTAAATGAAGGTGGTTGGGGTGATGATGGTTTGGCCAAGTAACTCTTCTTCACTTTCTTGGTTCAGAACAAGGCAAGTAATCTTCTCAATAAGCTTCTTGGACCTGGATCTCGTGATGGGCCCAACAGATATGACAAATGGATCTTCTTTCTGGTCGTTGGACTTCTTTTGGGCTGAGAGAGAAACATCTTCATTTTGGGTCTGGTCCATATCATCTTCTTCATAGTAACTTGGTTCTTGCATCCATTCAGCTTCATCATTAAGTTCATCTAAGATTAGCTCATCCTGGATTGCATCATCCCCTCCTCCTTTGAAAGGATTTGTCCTCAAATCCAAGTGATCTGCATGAAAAGGAGCCAAGTCAGAAACATTGAAAGTTGAACTCACAGAATACTTATCTTGAAGATCAATCTTGTATGCGTTATTGTTGATTCGCTCAAGCACTTTGAAAGGACCATCTCTTCTTTTCATCAGTTTGGACTTCCTTTCATTTGGAAACCTATCCTTCCTGAGGTATATCCAGACCGAGTCTCCAGGATTAAAGATCAGTTCACGCCTTCCTTTGTTGGCATACTTCTCATACTGCTTTGTCATAGCTTCAATATTCTCCTTAACCTGTTTATGCAAAGACACAACAAACTCGGCCTTCTGTTTGCCATCAAGGTTAGCTTGTTCTTTCAAAGGCAAAGACAACATATCCAGAGGAGTCAAAGGACTAAATCCATAAACAATCTGAAATGGAGAAAATTTAGTAGCCCTATGAACAGAATGGTTGTATGCAAATTCAACATGAGGCAAACAATCTTCCCAAGTCTTAAGATTCTTTTTAATGATTGCTCGCAAGAGAGTAGACAGAGATCTATTAACTACTTCAGTTTGTCCATCAGTCTGAGGATGGCAAGTAGTAGAAAACATCAGTTTGGTTCCAAGTTTTGCCCACAAAGTTTTCCAGAAATGACTCAAGAACTTAGTATCCCTATCAGACACAATTGATCTAGGCATTCCATGTAAACGAACTACTTCTTTAAAGAACAAATCAGCAATCAAAGAAGCATCATCAGTTTTGTGGCAGGGAATGAAATGAGCCCATTTTAGAAAATCTATCTACCACAACAAAGATAGAATCTCTTCCTTTCTAGTTTTAGGCAGTCCAAGAACAAAATCCATTGAGATATCTACCCAGGGTTCTGATGGAATAGGCAGAGGCATATACATACCTTTGGTTTGGTTTGTTGCTTTGGCTTGCTTGCAAGTAGCACACTGATTGCACAGCTTTTCCACATCCTTTCTCATTCTTGGCCAGTAGAAGTGATGCCTGCAAACTCTTCAGGGTTTTATCAAACGCCAAAATGACCCATCAATCCTCCTCCATGGGCTTCCCTGACAAAGAGATCTCTCAAAGAACAGTTAGGAACCACACAATCTTGACTCATAAAACAGAAAACCATCATTCTTGAAATGTTTTTCTACAGCAACATTATCACACTTAGAATAAACTTCTTTGAAGTCAGGATCAGTGCATAGTATGAACTTAATCTGCCCCCCATTTTTCTTTGGGAATGTTTGTTTTTTATATTTTTATTAAAATTTTAAATTTGAATTTTATATATTTTGTAGTAATTTATATTTATGTGTTAGATTTTTTGTTTGTATATTTTTAATATATTTATTTAATTTTAATATTTTTTATTTTTATTTGAAATTGTGTCTTGATGTTTGTTCTATTAATATTATTATTTTTTTATTTTTTAGAAAAAAAAAATTTTTTTTCTGATTAAAAATAAATATATTTATATTGAAAATTATTTTTTAAATTTTAATATTTTTTTATATCTTTGTATTTTATTAATATATTGTCTATTTTTTTGTTTTTTTTTTTATTAATTTATATTTTTAAATAATTTTGTTTTATGTTTTTTTTTTTTTTATTTGTTGACGAAAAATTTTTTTTGTGTAGAATTGTTGCTTATTTTATATTATTTTAAATAAAATTAAAATTAAAATTTATTTTTTTTTTTTTTTTTTAATGTTTTGATTTTCAAAACCGAGGAGTTGAGTTTTCCAAAGTAGAGAGAAGAGTGTACCTTCGAGAAAGGGCATCAGCAACCACATTTTCCTTACCTTGTTTGTACTGAATGACATAAGGAAATGTTTCCAAAAACTCCACCCATTTGGCATGTCTTTTGTTGAGTTTTTGTTGACCCTTCAGATGTTTCAAGGATTCATGATCAGTATGAATGACAAACTCCTTGGGCCAGAGATAATGTTGCCAAGTCTGGAGAGCACGGATTAGGGCATAGAGTTCTTTGTCATAGGTTGGATAGTTCAGAGTGGCACCTCCAAGCTTCTCACTGAAATAAGCAATGGGTTTCTTCTCCTGCATCAAAACAGCTCCAATACCTACACCAGAAGCATCACACTCTATTTCAAAAGTTTTTCCGAAATCAGGAAGCATAAGAGTGGTGCATTAGTCAACTTCCCTTTTAGCAGTTTGAAAGCATCTTCTTGAGCTGGACCCCAAGTGAATCCCACGGTTTTCTTGATCACTTCAGTGAGAGGTGCAGCAATGGTGCTAAAGTTCTTCACAAATCTCCTATAGAATCCAGCAAGACCATGAAAGCTTCTCACTTCTCCCACGTTTTAGGAGTTGGCCAGTCTCTTATGGCTTTCACTTTCTCTTCATCCACCTGTATTCCCTGAGAAGTCACAACAAAACCTAAAAAGACAAGGTTATCTGTACCAAAAGAGCACTTTTTAAAGTTAGCAAACAAGACCTCTTTTCTCAGGACATCTAAAACCTTTCTCAAATGTTCAACATGATCAGACAAGGTTTTACTGTAA
>CAJHQP010012000.1:0-13452 GCA_905132765.1 Moricandia arvensis
CTCCTCAGCACCAGGAGTGTTACTCACTGTTTCCTCAAACTTGAGTTGAGCCCTATTAACAGCACCAGCCAACTACAGAGAAACAAGTAACAGAAATAAATACCCCTCTAAGAAAAGTGACAAAAAGAGGGACAAAAACCTGTACCTGACCCATGTAGTGTGCAATCTCAATGAACTCTTCCATGTTAGTCAGATTGCTAACGGGGGGAAGAGAACACCCTGTCCGCTTCATGTGCCTCATCAGCGTAGCCAGACCCCACGGGTCATCAAGAATCGATCCAGGCTTTGAATGCGCAAAATTCCACCCAACGGTTCCTCCCCTCGAGGATGACGAGGAGGACCTGTAAGGTCTGTCACCTTGATCGGTTCGCGACCTCTTGCTCCTGGGGAGGTCAGTCTCAGAAGGATCTTTGGTCACCTGAGGCTCAATTCCCGTGACCTGAACGTCAGGTCGAGGAATTGTCTCCTGAGCTCCCTGCTCTTCAGTAGGGTTAGCATCCTTAACCGGAGCAGAAGCTCCATCATCAGGAACTTCTTTCACAGAGCTGAGGAAAGATCCTCCCTGGTTCTTCTCGCTTCCACGAGAGGTGCTGGTCGCTTTCGCTGGTCTACCCCTAGATCGGAATGACGGTTGTAGAGGCATCTTGGTTGATCGAGTTCTTTCAGTCTCAGAAGTACTAGCTCCCGTTGAAACTGTTACCACCGTATCACTTTCAGAAACTGCGTCAACAAACTCTTTCAGAACTCAAACATCATAAAAACAAGTTACATATATGAGGCTAAGCACTTTACCTTCCAACTCTGCAATCGGGATTGGAGTTAAGAAGGAAGTGTGATATCGATCCGGAAACCTGGCCGCACCTATTCGAGAGGTAGTGTACGAAGCCCAGGTGCACGGAGTTTGCTGTAATTTTCGAAAGAGAGCCCTGGTAAGCTTGCCGGTGAGCGTAGGAGGATCTTCAATATCTGCAAATGATACAAGGCATACATCAGGATACTACAAATAGAAGTATATGAATGCAATCCTAGTAATCCTAACCAGAAGCATCAGACCAAACGGTTCTAAGGGCACGACCCACAGGAACCGTTGAAGGGTCAATCTTCACATAAAAATACTTCTTCCGCCAATCATCGTCGCTGCTGAAAAACTTAAAGATACCTAACCTGGGGCGACTTGCGAGATAATAGGTCCCGCTACCTCCCTCTTTCGAAGCACTCTCCTTTATCGAAAAGAGGCTCATCAAATCATTAATCCCAACAGCGACTCCTTCCTCTTTAGACCTAGTAAGGAAACTGTTTATCACCCTGATAACGGATGGGCAAAGCTGGGGAAGGGCTAGTTGGTAGTGATCGAGGAGATCTAGCAGAAGGTCAGGGAGAGGAAATCTAAGATGACTCTTGGATATATAGTTCTCGTGAACACAGAACCAGCCTTCTGGGGTCGTCTCGGGGGTTTCGTGATCTTCACAAACCCTAGCTAACTCCTTACGACCCAGAGCCTGGACCATAAGGTTAACTACCTCCTGATTCCTCAACGCCGAAGGCGAGTGGGATCCGGAGGGTGGATTCTCGCCGGAACCACCGGTCCTTTTGATTCGTTTGGAAACTCTCTGGGCTATCGATTCCTTAGCTTTCTTTCTTTTATCGGCCTTCTTCATGGACTCGCCCACCTCTTGTTTCACCTTCATGATTCGAGCACCGGTGGCAGAAATTCCGATTTCACCAGAGCCTTCTTTCGGTCCAGACATAACAAGGAACGAAGAAAAAAGATCGGGAAAACTAAGAAGAAACTAGAATTGATACACTAAGGATTCGCGGAGGAAAAACTTTAGAAAGAACCTACTCCAGCCTCGTTTCGAACTAAAAAAAAGCTGTAAAAGAAAAACAGTAAAATAGAAAGAACCAGAAGGAGTTACCTGGGGAAACTGAATCGAGACGTGGAGAGAGTGGGGAAGTTGGAGTTAATGCAAACAACTTTATACCCCATCAAGCTTCAAGAATTGAAAGATAATTATTTCAAAAATCCTTTTAATCTGAGTCGTCGATTTCATTAAATTTAATCGTATCCGTCGGATCAAGTAAAGGATATCCTCGAGAGAAGATTACGGGTAATCATTATCTCAACGAACAATTAGAGGTTCGGCGGCTAGGTCTAGCTCCCGAGAAAAGTATCTTTTCTCAAAAGCTGGGGGCAACTGTTGGGCCCAAATATGGCGCATTAGCCGAAATTAGCGGATCAGTCAAATTAAGCCCGATAACGAGCTTCGCGAGAATTACCTTTTCTGAAGAGGATGGAGCTCACCTAAGGACGGAGACTACTTCCAAAGATTTCGATAAAAGAGGTCACGAGAAAGAGGTCACGAGGAGGAGGTCCGGCTTCCTTCACAGGAAACTTAATAAAACAGCCTAGGAAACGAAGATAAGAGGCGTATGACTCGGTCAAAAGGAAGTTGTTGCAAATCCCTCAGTTTACGGAAGGAATCTCGGAGACTAATCAGGAGAGATTAAACGTGACCTGAGGCTATTTAAAGAAGAGAGGGTTCTACGAAGCGAGGGGACTTTTCTACGAATTTTCACATATATTATCATTCAAAATCATTTAGAGATTTCCTTGTATTCATCTGAATCATCTTTGTAACCCTTATTCATCAATACAATTTTATTCATTCTTTAAGTTCTAACAGGATTCTGCCCACAATTGTTTTTCCCCAATCTAAATCTAACCTAAAACTAGAGAGTGAGTTTTATCCCTCACAATCTTCTTCAGCCAGACGACTTACGGGTAAGTCTTCGACGCGAACAAATCTGAAAAAAAAATCAATTTCATACCTTTATCTAGTGAGATGACTTCCTAAGCACACATAATCTTCTCCAACCACCCAGAACCTCAAACGAAAGTAACCCACGAAGAATAGTATGCTTGAATGGCTCTACCAAGCATAAAAATTTTAGAATCAAAAGCTTGAGTTTTTTGGATGAATATGGAGACAAAGTTAAAGAGATGTTGTTTTTTGTTCATAGCAATTAGTGCCAATCAATTTTAGCTAGTGTCAATCAATTTTGGGTAGTGTCAATCAATTTTAGGTGCATTAAGAGCTTCAAATTGGTTGTTCATGGTGGTTGTGGTATTGATGGCAATGACAATCTTGTAAATATTTGAAGATGATGAGGTTGAGAGAGTAAAAATACCATTTTCAGAAGAAAAAAAACAATAAAAAATTAGTGGCATTTTCGTAAATAATATGAACATATGGGGTGAATTGGACAAAAGAAATGACAAAAAAAGAGAGGTTAGTTTTGTGTTTGACTTTGAGTTTTGAGTCAAATTTGCAAAAAGCCCTATATATAAATCACTTTTCCAACAATGATTTTGCGAAGCAACTGATTCAATAACGATAACATACCTGCTTAATCATGTTGTAGCTGGGAGTAAATAGGTGCTAATGAAACGTTGAGAAGTTACGGATAGGTGAGCATCGTTTTCTACCTCTAGAACATTTGGTGGCTGATTTAGGGAGCTCAAACAGGAGATGAAAAATATACTATTCAATGAAAACTTGTTTCTAAAGCCCAAAACGGAAATAAAAACCCATTATATTTTTCTACCAAAGAATACAAAATATTACATAAGCCTAAAATGACTAGAAGAACTCCGAGAATAGTTTTAATAATGTGACACGTGTCATTATTTGCCCCCTATGGTTAATTTTAGAAAAAAATTGCCAAAACGGAATAGAAAAACAAGTACATTGTCCATTTGCCATAAATCTCTTTTGGTCAGATTTGGACTTAGATACCCTTAACCAATTCTAATTTTTTTTATCAATTATTTTAAGAGTCAGAAAAAATATGGAAAAATACACAAAATGTATATAAACAAGAGACAATCATATAAAATATACTTTGGTTGAATAAATATTAGTGGAAGTCAATTTCATATTTTGATATACTGATGGTAGAAAAAATTATCTACGGTCTACGACTACTTAGATGGCCTATTCTGCTAACTACAAGAATATATGCTACTAGCAGAATTATAAATTTAGCAATAGTTATAATTCTATTATTGTAGAATAAATATGACTACCATTTTATTTATTTCTGAATTACGGTGGACAAAACAAAATGACAAATCTGCCATGAATCAATATCCTACCATAGTATAATTACTAATCTACTATAATATTTTATCCTACCGCAGAAGATTTACAAAGAAATACTTAAACTACCATTTTCTTTACATTCTACAGACAACATAATATATGTTCTGCTAGTTTCGAAATGTATATTTTACTTAAATATCTCCAAAAACTGTTACGAGAATATATTGTAAATATATTTTTCTAAATTTTGTGTTTCCTAAGTTATTTTTTTTTAAATCGTGGTCTTCTTTAGCAACTCACGATCCTAAAAAAAATTTGTAACCATCAAACAAATTTGAATTTTTTGTTGAAGAAAATGCATATCTATGATTCTTGTGGGATTTGGAAATTTGATCCCCTTACATGATGGAGATTTGCGGTTGATAAGAAGAAACAAGGAAGAGTATTGTCAACATCATCAAAGCAAAGTAACCATGTGAGATGAAATGTTTTCTTAAAAAAAAATAGTAGCCACCATGTCAACATCATCAAACCAAAAGAGACAAATGTCGTCAGATCACAGATACCAATTACCTTTAGAGGTCATAACTGATATATAGTCATACATTCTTTTTTTTGTGTCAAAATGTGAATTCATTTCATTAAGAGAAATGGCAAGGTGATACAAGATACATCTTGAATCTAAGGCTGCATAATGCAAATTCTACCTAAAAATCCCCAAAAAGATAAAAAAGACCCTTATATAATAGGTTAGGACTAATCGTAATCAACAAACCATGATTAATGCTAAAACTTAATGATTTCGGACTCATCTATGAGCCGCCTGTTGACCAAACAGAAATGTCTCGCCAATACATCTGCAAAACAAATGTTAGTCATTGGAGAGGGAGGAGAAGGATAGACCCCCGGAGGACACTTGACAGGTGACAGGCGGAGGCGGTTAGGCGTCCCGGCCCCGGCCATCACAAGTGCAAACGAGATCCAAATCCTACCAGACCAGAAGCTTTGAAGAAGGGTACTGTAGGTCCCGAACAACGACTGAAGAGCAAGCAATGAAGAACATGGCTTTAGAGAAGCAGGCGGTGGTTTATCTCTCTGACGCCGGCCACTCCTCTTAGGAGATGTGCTGATTCAGCTGACGATAAGGCAGGAAACCCATCTGGCGCAGCTTCCTCCAGGGGCTTTGAGAACCGAAGCTAGAAGCTTCCACAAGAGCAAGACAACATCTGTGCCAGAGCTTACATCACACAAGGACTGGAAAAGGCTAGTCCTCAAAGCCCACGGTACCGAGTACGATGGAAGAGACGACACGCGTAAGACTCGACGAGATAAGCTGAGACCTAGATCCAGGAACAGAGGTCCTCAACGGTGACCTCTAACACCGCCATTCTCTCAGAGAGAGGAGAAGCCATGACGAGCCCGAGAGAGGAGCGGAGGAGGGTGAACATGAAGCGGCGAAGGCGGAAGAGAGGAGGCAGCGACGCTCCCTGGAACCACCAAGGCACCGACAAAACCAGATCTGACCCAGATCTGTCATATAAGACCCTAAACAGCCACGCTCTAGGATCCTTCATCATCAACTCCGCCGAGAAGCTCCTCGCCGCCGCTCCAGAGGAAGCTCGGACGTTCGAGAAACCGGTCAGATCCGCCGGAAAGAGAGAGACGGACTCCAGAGAAGAGAGCATATCGGAGAATTTCGGTGAGTGAGATGAAGGGAGGAGGTGAGAACCAGACAAACCGAAACAGAGGGGGTGGCGACCGGCGGCGAAGGCTACCGGCCACCGGAGAAGAATCGCTTTAAGAGAGAGTTTTAGAGAGAGAATATTTTATTTATAGTCATACATTCTAGTAAGCTGTTACGGGAAAAGTCATTACCGATTACAAAGCTGAAAGCCCCAACTTCAAGAGTCCTCTTAAAAGCTTTCAGCATGCTAGAACGATACGCCTGAGAATTCAAGTGTACCAAGAATGGATTCGCGGAGCACTACCGCCATATTATTTATCAGCTTTCACAGACAGAGACGAAAGATCTTGTACATTAAAAGTGTGTCCTGCCCAAGGGTCCATTGAAAGAGAAACAAAAGAAGCAAGATTTTACAATAAAAACTAAAATCATTCACAAGTTCAAGCCAAAGCAAAGAGAAGGCTTGGAGAACGACCTGATAGTCCTCGAAGGATAATTACAAATGATCAGGACGAGTAGATCGTTGAGGAGGCTTCAGCAAATGGGACACATCAATCACTTTAGACTGAGTTGGTGCTAGCTGTGCAGAAGATGGCTACCAAACAACAATCCTCATCAGTGAAGAAAAACAAGGTATTAGCAAACAATATAACAGCAAACGAAAGCCAAAATTACTGAAACATTTGGCATTTGAGGATATGATGCTGGTGGAGGGACCATTGCAAACGAATTAGCAGTGGAAGGGAACATGGAAGATGGATGAGTTGGAGACAAAGGCGGTGGTGGTGAAACCGGAAGGGGAGGCTGACCGTTAGAACCACCGATATAGCCTCCGTACGGAGGAGGAGGAGCTACACCGTTAAGTTGACGGTAACCATAATAATTAAAATAACAAAAATTACTTAGGTTTAGATTAAGGGTTTAATTGGGTTTATAAAAAAATTGTACTAATTGAACAACTTATAATTCATATTATGGCATAAGGATAATTTTAAAAATTTTCTGTTCTAAATTTACAATTTTCCCTTAATTTTATTTGGTTCAAACCTGGTTTTCTGGAGGTTATAGTCTAACCAATAACAATTTTATTTGATTGTAAGAGGCAGATTAATATTTTTGTAAGTCATGTTTGCTAATCCTTTATATACTAAAGCACAAGTCACAAGGCCAATCAAATTAAGACACATGGTTTGTGCTTCAAAATTAATTGGAAAAAAGCATCACTAATACATAAAAAAACTGCTTTAGTGGAGAGCGATTTTTTCTCTCTGCCACAGTGTTCGAGGATAGTCTTTCACCAGCGGTCCGTTGACCCCACCCCTGCCTTGTTAACCGAATCTTTCCCCTTTTTGGCATAAGATCTCTACCAACCTACATCTTTTCAATTTGACTTATCCTTTATGGTTATATCCTTCGGTCCATTCCATCCACATGCGCCTTAACCGCGGGGTTCTTCCCCCGACCCGGGTCGGAGGGACCATCTTCCGCCGCCTTCTCACCGGACTCACCCCGCTGATGGCTCCGATGAAGCTTCAGCGACCAGTTCCAGGCACCACTACTCTGTTCTGAGTTCTCTGTTCCGAAGACCTATAACCCATTCCCTCACGCTGAGGTTACTTTGTCTCACTTTCCTTGCAAGCCATTCTCGCCAGAAGAACCTTTCTAGGTTGCCCTGCGGTCTCCTACCATCACAGCTCACTTCATCAAATCTTTTTCGAAGTTTACTCTCAACGCAAGTAACCATGAGCCATCGTTATTCTCGGGAAGACAAGAACAAAATGGACTACCTCTCCGCACAAAGCTCAGAGGAAACCCCCTGTTCAGATCCTGAGTCTGATACAGCTACTCTAATTGAGGAAAACAAATTTACCCTTATTTGGAGAGTAACAAACCCAGCTGTTCAAAACACAAAATCCCTAGTGGAGTTTTTTCTCCAACACTGGAATGTCACTGGAAGGTTCACAGGAAAAGACTTGGCCCCTACCTCTTTCAATTCCGTTTTGAAAATGAGAGAGATCTTCTATTCATCCTGAACAAAGCTCCATTCCACTTCAAAAGATGGATGCTTCTAATTCAACGATGGGAACCGGTGATCTCTGAAACTTTTCCAGCTTATATCCCATTCTGGATCCAAATTCATGGCTTACCCCTTCATTATTGGTCTGAAAAGGCCATCAGAGCCATTGGAAAAGAGTTAGGCACTGTGGGAGATGGTGCTGAGAACTGCGTAGCTACGCAAGCTCGTGTCTGAGTGCTTCTTAATGGTCTGAAACCATTAGAGATGACCCGAGACATCCTCCTCCCTTCGGGAGAGACAAAACAAGTGGAGTTTGCCTATGAAAAGTTAGAGAAACATTGCTTCAACTGTTTTTTCTCTAACTCATGATAAGGAAGATTGCCCTTTAAGGGAGACTACACGCGATAGAGAGAGAAGCCCAAGACGTCTAGGTATCTCGCAAGCAAATACCATAGCTCGCCTTGATGACCGTAGAAGACAGTACCAAGAGAAGAGACAAGAAAGGGGTCCTCCACGAGCTAGGGACGCCCCTAACCCGTACTCTCGAGATACTCCTCCTCTGACCGAAGAAGTGAGTCATCTTATCCTGGTAGAGATAGAAGAAACGAGGCCCCGGCCATCAGTGAGTATCGACGAGGACGAGAAACCTCAAACAGCTACGGAAGAACGGCGCATCGACAACATGATCTCCCCACAAGAACTGGGAGTAAACGTGATTCGTACCACTCTGATCACCCTTCTCGTGAAGTTGAGACTCGTCGCTTTGACAGACATCAACATCCTCTGGCTCATGGGGACAGAGTGGGAGCCACTCATGACGCAGGATCAAAATCTATTCAGTCGCCTGACATACCCGTTGCAAACTTGAACTCAACAGATCTTAGAAGATCTCTTAATCAACGAGAGGAGGAAGAGGAGAATGACACACCTGTGTCAGCTGATAGAAGACCAGCCAAAGACCGACTATCATTTCCCTCTAATGGGAAAGGTATACTTATAACTCAAGGCATGTCCACCGGATCAAGTCGCCTTCAGGAGGTCGAAATAAGAAGTTTTGAAGATACCATGAATGTTCCTTTTATTGGCAGCAACAATCACCCTTCTGGATCTCGTCCTCCAGGAGGTATCTCCCCAACCCCAGCGGGAAACTCTCCAATCCGAACCTTGAGCGAGGATAGACTTCATGTTTCCCTAGGACTGGGACCTCTACCGAGTAACAGCCAAGCAGATGCTGTTGATGAACCTCGAATCATAACCAGAAGTGCTGGTAGAAGAAAGGCGGGCAAGGCAGTGCCAAAGAAAAAATATAACAGTAGTCCCCTCCATGGTGTCAGCTTGAAGAAAAGAACAGTCTCCAAAGCCCAAAACTCCCCAAAGAGAAGACTTCAACTCGGCCAGAAGTCAAATCAGCCTCAGCAAGCGGGAAACCCGAAAAATTAAACTCATTTCAGCATCCAAGAAGCAGAAGAAGGATTTTTGGGCAGACACAAAAGCGCTTCCTTAGTGCTTCTCAGCTGGAACTGTCAAGGAATCGGGAGCACCTTCACAGGCCAGCGTATCCGGGATTTCAAGAGGCGAATTTCCCCAGAAATTATCTTTCTTATGGAAACAAAGAACCAAGATGAACTGGTGCTCCAACTTTTCCAGAATACGGAATACAAATACCACTTCACAGTGCCTCCCATCGGCACCAGCGGAGGTCTTTCATTATCATGGAAACAGGATATTCAGGTGGACATCCTCTCTTCCTCATCCAACATTATTGACACGTCTTTTATTTTGCAAAATAGATCCATGTTTGTATCATTCATCTACGGAACTCCCCGGTCAGAAGAAAGAGCAAACTTTTGGAACCAATTTATTGAAGTTGGCTTAGGAAGAGATGAAGAAGCTTGGTTGATTGTGGGAGACTTCAATGATCTTCTTGATAACTCAGAGAAAGTAGGCGGACCCTTGTGTTGGGAGGGATCTTTTCTGGCATTTAAGAATTTTATGGCGCAAAAGGGACTATGGGATCTACAACATTCGGGCAACTCACTCTCTTGGAGAGGAAACCGCTATAGTTACTTTATCCAATCAAGACTAGATCGGGCTATGGTAAACTGCAAGTGGGCAGAGGAATTTCCCTCGGGTTGCTGCGAGTACCTCCGTTTTGAGGGCTCCGATCACCGACCTGTCCTGGTGCACCTAAACCAACCGTCAGCCAAGAAACGCGGCCTCTTCCGCTTTGATAGGAGCCTAAAAGACAATCCGGAAGTTAAAGATTTGGTGGAAGAACATTGGACCAGTGTGTCATATGAGAGCGTTCTCACGAAGATTTGTAGAGTCAGGAGAAAAATTATGGAATGGACAAAAAGCCAAAGCAACAATAGCAGAGATGCTATTCTGGATTCGCAAGCTCGGCTGAAAGAAGCACTTTCCAAATTAAACCCAGACCCGGCGTTAATAGCTGAAATCTCACAAAAATTGGAGAAGGCATACATTGAAGAAGAACAGTACTGGAGACAGAGGAGCCGAATTCAATGGCTCCATAGCGGTGATCGTAATTCGAATTTCTTCCATGCGGTGACTAGAGAACGAAGAACCATCAATAAGTTTTCAGTAATAGAGACTGATTTGGGGCAGGCAGTGTATGAGGAGGATCATATTGTCAAGACCATAGAGAACTACTACAAAAATCTCTTCTCGTCACAGCAGTCCAATAACCTGCAAGTCATCGATGACGTTCTATCACCGGTTATCACCTCCGATATGAATGATGCCTTGATTAGGATTCCTGACACTCTTGAGATCAAAAAGGCGGTTTTCTCGGTCCACCCGGAAAAAGCACCGGGACACGATGGATTCTCTGCTTGCTTCTACCAAACATACTGGGACATCATCGGGTCTGATGTCTCAAAAGACATAACGGAGTTCTTCACCTCAAACACTCTCAACCCTCGCTACAACAAAACTCATGTGAGGCTGATACCCAAATCCAGAGGAGCAAAAAGGGTGGCGGATTATAGACCCATAGCTCTTTGTAGTACCCACTACAAGATTATAGCCAAAATCCTCACAAACCGTCTTCAACACATCCTGCAAACGGTGGTCTCAAAGAACCAATCTGCCTTTGTGAAGGGAAGAGCAATCGCAGATAATGTTCTGATTACTCACGAAGTTCTCCACTATCTACAGACCTCGGGAGCACGGGTTCAATGCTCAATGGCCGTTAAGACGGACATGAGCAAGGCCTGCGACAGGATTGAGTGGAACTTCCTGGAAAGTGTCCTCTCCAAGCTCGGTTTCCACAACACTTGGACTTCCTGGATCATGGGATGCATCCAATCGGTATCCTACTCTTTCCTTATAAATGGGGCAGCTCAAGGAAAAGTTATCCCCTCTCGGGGGATCAGACAAGGAGATCCCCTCTCCCGTTACCTTTTTATACTCTGTACTGAGGTTCTTTCAAGACTTTGTCTCAAATCTATGCAAGAAGGTAGCTTACTGGGAGTTAAAGTAGCACGAGCTTGCCCTCATATAAATCACTTACTCTTTGCGGACGACACTATGTTCTTCACAAAGACGAAAGTGACGAGTTGTGAGGCTCTAAAGCGTATCCTTATGCTTTATGAAAGTGCTTCGGGGCAAAGCATTAATCTTGGGAAATCAGCGATCACCTTCTCTGCGAAAACTCCCTTGGAAGTCAAGAACCGAGTCCGGGAGTTCCTTAATATTCACAATGAAGGAGGCATGAGAAAATACTTAGGTCTTCTAGAACACTTTGGGAGAAAGAAACGAGACATCTTTGCCTATCTCTTAGACAGGATCCGGCAGAAATCAATCTCTTGGTCTACACGCTATCTATCTAGTGCTGGAAAACAGATCCTGCTGCAGGCGGTTTTAGCGGCTCTACCGACGTACACTATGTCATGTTTTAAGCTTCCACTCTCCCTTTGTAAGAAAATTCAGAGCATACTCACAAGATTTTGGTGGGATGCTAAACCTGCTGTCCGTAAGCTTTGTTGGGTATCTTGGAAAAGACTTACTAGACCAAAGAGTATGGGAGGTTTGGGTTTTAGAGAAATGGAGCAGTTTAACGATGCTATGCTAGCGAAGGTCGCCTGGAGACTATTGAAGGAACCAGATTCTCTACTTGCTCAAACCCTGATCAACAAGTACTGCATCAACACCACCTTCCTCGACTGTAAAGCTCCATCCGTTGCTTCTCATGGTTGGAGAAGTGTCCTAGCGGGAAGAGAAGTGCTGCGCCTTGGTCTTGGATGGGTAGTGGGAAACGGGAAAGACATTTGCGTCTGGTCAGAACCGTGGCTCCGTCTTGATAAACCAGTTGCCCCAATAGGTCCACCAACACTTGCAAATTCAAGCCTTTGGGTTTTAGACCTATTTTTTACCTGCTTCGACCTCTTGGAATGTCCAAGTCATCCGAGAAAACCTGCCTCACTATGAGGAATCCATCAAAGAAATCATTGCAAGTGAATTCAACATGAAAGATGAGTTGGTGTGGCTTTTTGATAAGTCGGGCACGTACAATACAAAGTCCGGGTATGCTTTAGCGAAGAAAAACTCAGAAGACGACCCCGGCGAGTCCTTTGACTGGAAGAAACACATCTGGTCGGTCAATACCTCCCCCAAGCTGAAACACTTGATGTGGAAGGCAAACGCGGGCGCTCTGCCGGTGGGTAAGGCTCTCCAACTCAGGGGCATTGACACGGAAGCAAAGTGCAAGAGCTGTGGTGAGCCAGAAACAGAGCTTCATGTTCTGTTTCACTGTCCCAAGGCAGTAAATATTTGGAACCAACTCCCTTGTTTAAACGTCCCCTCTCCTCTCAGACAACAACCGAATTCAGTTGCGCACCTGCTGGAGCTCTGTTCCCGAATGGTGTCCCTCCCTCCTACGGGATTGGGATCGGTCCCGATCTACCCCTGGGTCTTTTGGACTATCTGGACAAATCGAAATAAGTTGGTGTTTGAAGACAAATCTCTTACAGCTGAGGAATCAGTTCTAAAGATTTTACAGGATGCAAAAGCATGGAGTTCGGCTCAAACCTTAAACAAAACTCAACATGTGCCACAGCGTGTGGAACCTTTACTTCGATTGCCTATTATTCATTCGTCTATGCCACCTTCTCTTACAGGTTCTTCTTCTTGGAGTGTATTCTCAGATGCCGCTTGGGACGCCACCTCGAAGACCTGTGGGCTGGGCTGGCACTTCCGTGACGCAACAGCAACACCAGCAGGCAACTCCTCCTACAAACGCCGTTCAGTCCCCTCAGCCCTAGTAGCAGAGGCGTTGGCGTTAAAGGCTGCTCTCTCTTCAGCAGTCAATCGTGGGATCACCTCTCTGGCAGTGTACTCTGATTCCAAGAGCCTGATCTCTACCTTGGTATCCAAGAAGAACCTTGTTTCCTTGCAAGGCATCCTCTTCGATATTCACCATCTATCAAACTCTTTTATTTCTGTTTCGTTTCATTACATCCCGCGTGTGGGAAATACACTAGCTGATTCGCTTGCAAAGTCAGCCTTGCGTTCTGATGTTTGCTTACCGTCTGTGGTTGAGTAAAACTACTCTGGTTTCCGTTTCCGTTTTATTTTCAATCAAGTGGTTTGCCCAAAAAAAAAAGCATTACTAATACAGTTTTAAGTTA
>CAJHQP010012001.1:0-13452 GCA_905132765.1 Moricandia arvensis
TAAGGTGTTGCGTGAGGGGGAGTTTGAGGACAAACCTTACGAAGATGTCAAGCACTATAGGAGAATGGTTGGAAAGCTCATCTACCTTACCATCACTAGACCAGACGTTTGTTTTGCAGTCAATCAACTCAGTCAGCATATGCAAACACCCAAGATACATCACTTGAACATGGTGGAGAGGATCTTGAGATATCTAAGAGAAGCACCAGGACAAGGAGTATGGATGGGTTGCAACAAGAACACAGAGATTGTGGGGTATTGTGATGCAGATTGGGCTGGTGATAGAGTAGACAGGAGGTCTACAACAGGCTATTGCACTTTCATTGGAGGAAACTTAGTCACTTGGAAGAGCAAGAAGCAGAAGGTGGTATCATGTTCAAGTGCTGAGGCTGAATATAGAGAAATGAGGAAGCTTACTTGGTACGGCCCTGGATAGGCTGTAACTCCCTGGATCTCTTGTAGGTGGGTAAATCCTTTGATAATCCTTGCAAACAGAGAATCAAGGACTCAATCTGCTTCAAGGCTTGTGGATCGATGTGGGACACAAGAGATATGGTACGTCTCCTGATACTCCAAGGCTTCTGATCTGGATATGACACACCAAAACAGAGAACCCACGCTGGATGTTACTCACCAGCAAGTCTCAACTCGCCAAAGCAAGAGCAGAGATGAAAAGAAACGTTTTTGATTGCTAAACTTGATTAATTTGTTATTCAGTTGACTGCATACAATTATATAAAAGAAAACACGAAATCCCTAATCCTAAACCAAATTGGTTTACTCTAATTCTAATCCTAATCCAATTTGAAATTGGTTTACAAAACCTAATCCTAATTGGTTTTGGTTTACCCTGGTTAATCCCAAAACGAAATTGCCTTTGGTTCAAATTAAAAACATTACAATCGCTTAAACAATCAGAGATTAAACCAATGGTTTAATTCCCTTTCCTTCTTCATGATGCCCACGACTTTAACTGAGTACTGGAGTGTCTCCTGATGGTCTTTGGATCCTCCACGTGCTGTTGCTTCATCCATCTTGACCTCTCCATGTTCACACTGTTTCATGATCATCCCATGACTATCAGACGCCGCATCAAGTCTCTTATCCTTCTCTCTGTCTAATACTTCATAGACCATTCCAATGAGACATTGAAACTGCTCATTCAGCCAAGCTTTGATCAGTAGTTTAGCTAGCCAATACATTGGATCCTTTGACTTGAGCTTGAGCCTGCTCAGGATCGCACCATACTCTCTCCCTTCAAAAGGATTTGTCCTCAAATCCAAGTCTTGTAAGATGGCAGTACCTTGAACAATCAACTCCAAACTCTTGACTGTTTTAACCACGAATTGATTCATGTCTTTGCACACACAAACCTCTTCTCCTGGTTTGAATACAAAGTGCTGCAATCCTTTCACGTGCCTTAGATATATCTCATTGCAAACAGAACTTAGAGCAAGCAGTTTCTCCTCTTTAACAACAGCAAGTTTCTGTTTTGCTCTTCTAAGCTGGTTCTGATCAATTATGGATCTGATCAAAAACGTGTTACCTGCTGACTCTCTTCTCTTATCACAGCAGCTACTTAGGATCACACCATCCTCTCTCCCTTCAAAAAGATTTGACCTCAAATCTTGTTCTTCTGGAGTGAAGAAACCTTGCAGATCAAGCTTGTATGAAACTGTTTTCTGAGCCAGATTGTTGTTGTGCCTTCTACTAACACTCAAGCTTCCTCCTGGTTCAAAAACGACTTGCTGCAAGCCCTTAACAACTCTCAGATGCTCCAATAAGCTGGACTGGAAGTATAAAGTAGACAAGGTCAGTAAACTACAAGTTAAAGACTGAAAGCTTTCACCTTGTTCAATCACAACAAGCACCAATTCATGAGTTGTAGATGACTCTCCAGGCACTTTTTCTTCTTGTTTTCTTTGATCAGACACGAGCTCACACAATACTTGTATGTGTACTTCTTTATCAGCTGCAGACGTGGGTATAGGATTCTCTGGTGGTGAGTATGGTAGTGAAGTTTCCTCCCATCGAAAACCAGGTATGTACCTAAAACTCAAGGCTATTTTGAGCTCATCCCAAGTTTCCAGTTGTTCTTCTTCATACCAGCGTGCTTCTTCCTCTTCCCTCCACCATTCCTTAGCCTCACCTCTCAGTAGACTAATAGCAAAGGCTAAGCTTTCCTGTGAAGGTATTTGATTCTGCAGGATAAAGTTGTCTATGCCTACAGCCCATGATATAAAAGCTGTGGGACATCTTCCTCCAACAAAGACCTCAGGTATTATCATGGTGACGTGTGTGGTGTCAACCAAGCTCCTAGGGTTTGTTGATTTTGTTGTTGTGGTAGTTTCTCTTCTCTGTCACTCTTCTCCTCTTCCAAACAAATTTGGTGGTAGATCAGCTACCAAAGAGACAAAAATCGTGTGCAGTTGATGAAACCAGGTTAAGATCTGTTACCCTAACCTTCAAGAGGCTCTGATACCACTTGGTACGGCCCTGGATGGCTGTAACTCCCTGGATCTCTTGTAGGTGGGTAAATCCTTTGATAATCCTTGCAAACAGAGAATCAAGGACTCAATCTGCTTCAAGGCTTGTGGATCGATGTGGGACACAAGAGATATGGTACGTCTCCTGATACTCCAAGGCTTCTGATCTGGATATGACACACCAAAACAGAGAACCCATGCTGGATGTTACTCACCAGCAAGTCTCAACTCGCCAAAGCAAGAGCAGAGATGAAAAGAAACGTTTTTGATTGCTAAACTTGATTGATTTGTTATTCAGCTGACTGCATACAATTATATAAAAGAAAACACGAAATCCCTAATCCTAAACCAAATTGGTTTACTCTAATTCTAATCCTAATCCAATTTGAAATTGGTTTACAAAACCTAATCCTAATTGGTTTTGGTTTACCCTGGTTAATCCCAAAACGAAATTGCCTTTGGTTCAAATTAAAAACATTACAATCCCTTAAACAATCAAAGATTAAACCAATGGTTTAATTCCCTTTCCTTCTTCATGATGCCCACGACTTTAACTGAGTACTGGAGTGTCTCCTGATGGTCTTTGGATCCTCCACGTGCTGTTGCTTCATCCATCTTGACCTCTCCATGTCCACAATGTTTCATGATCATCCCATGACTATCAGACGCCGCATCAAGTCTCTTATCCTTCTCTCTGTCTAATACGTCATAGACCATTCCAATGAGACATTGAAACTGCTCATTCAGCCAAGCTTTCATCAGTAGTTTAGCTAGCCAATACATTGGATCCTTTGACTTGAGCTTTAGCCTGCTCAGGATCGCACCATTACTAGTGAACTCATTTGGATCAAGAACCTGCTAAGCGACATGGGTATAGAGACTACATCAGCAAACACAATGCATTGTGATAATCAAGCTGCAATACACATAGCATCCAACAATGTGTTTCATGAGAGAACCAAACACATTGAGGTGGATTGTCATAAGGTCAGGCATGCTGTGGAGCAAAGGATCATCCTACCATGCTATACAAGAATTGAAGACCAGTTAGCTGATATCTTCACAAAGGCTGAAAGTACTAAAGTCTGTGAGTTCATTCATCCAAAGCTTGGACTCATAGACCTCACATGTCACTGATCTCCCCTCCATGAAGTGTTCTACTCTTTTTCCTTGGCTTGGGTTTTCTCCCAAGTGGTTTTACCTAGCTGAGGTTTTAATGAGGGAATGCTTCATGGCTTCCAAGCTTGACCAGTCCCAATGTTCAAGCTTGAGGGGGAGTGTTGACATGAAGAAATAAATGACAAGGAGAAGTTGTTGACATGAAGACATCAAGAGATAAAAGACAATACAATCAGAAGAATAAGCAGTGTTTAAGTGAAGCTTGTGGAACAAGGTTGTCCGTACAACCTTGCCCTAACTTGGCGTGCAAGACAAAAGGAAGTGCCCTAACTTGGCGTGCAAGACAAGGGGAAGTGCTAAATGGATCAGAACTGGTTACCTTAACCAGAACACTTTAGTCTGGTCACACCAAGACTATATGGACGTTGGAGACAAGGAAAGAAGTCACATGTGAGCTGAAGAATTTGAATTTGAATTCTTGGGACCACTTCAGACCTGTCCCTTTCTCTGCTGCTGGCTGAGCCAATTTGGCTGTTTTTGATGTATTTGTTTATTATTTTCTCTTCTGTTTGCTTGCCTATTGTTTCCCTATTTATGGGCTGTTTCCATAACACATTAAGCAAGGAAATCATTTCTCTCCTTCTCTCTCTTTACATTTCAAAATCTCCTCTCTCTCTCTCTCTTGTTCTTCATGTTCTTCAGTTTCCAGCAAGTAAACTCTCTCTAAATCTCTTATTCTCACAGGATCTACACTTCCAAACAGACCAGCATACAGAACCAACCCGGTTGAGACCAAGGAGTTGCAAAGACAAGTAGAGGAACTCATGGAGAAGGGCTATATCCGAGAGAGTTTGAGCCCATGTGATGTACCAGTGCTCCTAGTGCCTAAGAAGGATGGTACATGGCGAATGTGTGTTGATTGTAGATCAGTCAACAACATCACAGTGAAGTATCGCCACCCTATCCCTAGACTTGATGATATGCTTGATGAATTACATGGTTCTTGCATCTTTTCTAAGATAGATTTAAAAAGTGGTTATCATCAGATTAGGATGAAAGAAGGAGATGAATGGAAAACTGCATTCAAAACTAAACATGGATTATATGAGTGGTTAGTCATGCCATTTGGATTAACCAATGCACCTAGTACATTCATGAGATTAATAAATCATGTTCTTAGATCATTCATAGGCATTTCTGTTGTAGTATACTTTGATGACATCTTAGTATATAGCAAGAACTTAGAAGAGCATCTAGAACATCTTAGGGCTGTACTGAATGTTTTAAGGAATGAAAAGCTTTATGCCAACTTGAAGAAGTGCAACTTTTGCACGGATAATTTGGTTTTCCCAGGCTTTGTTGTGAGTGCAGATGGAGTTAAGGTCGATGAGGAAAAGATCAAAGCCATCAAATACTGGCCGAGTCCAACCACAGTAGGAGAAGTGAGGAGTTTCCATGGGCTTGCTGGGTTCTATAGGCGATTTGTGAGAGACTTTAGCACCATTGCAGCTCCATTGACTGAAGTGATAAAGAAGGATGTCGGATTAAAGTGGGGAGAAGCACAAGAGAAGGCATTCCAATACCTAAAAGAGAAGCTTACCCAATCACCTCTTCTTATGCTTCCTGACTTTACTAAAATGTATGAAATAGAATGTGATGCCTCAGGAATTGGAATTGGTGCTGTATTGATGCATGATAGGAATCCTATAGCCTACTTCAGTGAGAAGCTTGGAGGAGCCACTCTCAACTATGCAACCTATGACAAAGAACTCTATGCCTTGGTGAGGGCATTACAAACGTGGCAACATTACTTGTGGCCCAAGGAGTTTGTCATACACACTGATCATGAGTCCCTAAAGTATCTAAAAGGGCAGAGTAAGCTTAGCAAGAGACACGCAAGATGGGTTGAGTTCATAGAGACCTTCCCATACGTGATCAAGTATAAAAAAGGTAAGGAGAACATAATTGCTGATGCACTATCTCGGAGGTATGTTCTCTTGACCACTTTAGATGCTAAGTTACTTGGGTTTGAGCAGATAAAAGATATGTATGATACTAACCATGATTTCAAAGAAGCTTATGAATCTTGTGAGAAGTTTGCTGCAGGGCATTACTTTAGACAAGAAGGGTTTTTGTTCTATGACAATAGATTGTGTGTGCCTAATTGCTCTTTGAGAGATCTCTTTGTTAGGTAATCCGATGGGGGCAGTCTAATGGGACATTTTGGGATTGCCAAGACCTTAAAAGTTTTGCAGGATCACTTCTATTGGCCGCACATGAAGAGAGATGTGGAGAGAATCTGTGGGAGGTGTGCTACTTGCAAGCATGCCAAGTCCCAAGTCCAATCCCAGGGTTTGTATACTCCTTTACCCATTCCACACCATCACTGGAATGACATTTCCATGGACTTTATTGTTGGATTACCTAGGACTAGAACCGGCAAGGATTCAATATTTGTTGTTGTTGATAAGTTCTCTAAGATGGCACATTTCATAGCATGTCATAAAACTGATGATGCATTGCACGTTGCTAAACTGTTCTTTAAAGAAGTTGTTCGTTTACATGGCATGCATAGAACTATAGTTTCTGATAGGGACACTAAGTTTCCTAGTTACTTCTGGAAGACACTTTGGTCTAAGCTAGGCACTAAACTGTTGTTTTCTACTACATGTAATCCGCAAACTGATGGACAAACTGAAGTAGTCAATAGAACCTTAGGAACACTCCTGCGTGCATTCATTAGAAAGAACTTAAGAACTTGGGAAGAATACTTACCACACTGTGAATTTGCATACAATCATGCTATGCATTCTTGCTTCTAAGTATTCACCTTTTGAGATTGTTTATGGGTTCAATCCCACCTCTCCTTTGGATCTATTGCCTTTACCTGAGTGTGAAAGGATCAGTCTAGATGGGAAGAAGAAAGCAGAGATGGTCCAATGGATCCATGAGAAGGCTAGACAAAACATTGAGCAGAAAACCAAGCTTTATGAGAAGCAAGCCAACAAGGGGAGACGTGTGAGAACCTTTGAAGTAGGTGACCAAGTTTGGTTGCACCTGAGGAAGGATAAGTTCTCCAACGAGAGGAAGTCCAAGATGATGCCAAGGGTTGATGAACCCTTCGAGATCATCCACAAGATCAATGACAATGCCTACAAACTTGATCTCCAAGGTAAGTATGATGTATCAAATAGCTTCAATGTCACTGACTTGGCTCCTTTTGCTGTAGATGAAACTGATTTGAGGACAAATCCTTTTCAAGATGGAGGGGATGATGTGATCATGGACCGGATCACTAAGGAGAACAAGGAGAGCCTAGATGAGCCACATGAAGCCACATTGCACCAGCAGCCTGGTGAGGATGCTCTAGCCATTCCTGAAGGTCCCATACTCGTTCCAGAGTCAAGAAGCTTAAAGAGAATGTTGTTGGATTACTCACTTCACATCCACAACAAGAAAGTCTTGGACACGGTCTGATCCGAGATGTCTTGATCACCATTCAAGCCATCTCTACATCAAGCTGAGTTAGTGTCTAGGCAAGAGATGGGGTGCGTGCTCTTTTCCTTGCTTTTGGTTTTGTCCCACGAGGTTTTTCGGAGGAAGGTTTTTAACGAGGCCACAACTTGTCTTCACATCACTTAGGCCCTCTCTCAGTCCAAGACTAAAGAAGTTTACATTGTATTTCATTTTAAAGCTTATGTTATCTTTAAACTATAGTTTCCTTTTTACTTATTTCTGAAACCTTAGAGAGCATGTTCTCTGGTTTCTCCTTATTTAAACGGGTCTCTAAACCCTATTGTACTCAGGCATCTTTTAATCAACGAGTTTTCTTTCTCCTTGATGGCTCTCTCTCTAGAAAAGTTGTCGAGTTTCTTCTGGTGTGTAGTATCCAAGAACCTAAGGGTGTTTGCTTGGTGTGTTATATCCGTGTTATAAATCTAGGAGTATGAAGAGATCTTATCATCCCTCTTGGGTCACCAATCGATCCACAACCTTGAAGAACTTGAGTCTCTGATTTGTTCTTGCAAGGATCTATCCATCCCCATCAACCAAAGAGCATCCTAGGGACGCATCACTGGTTGTACAAGATGTTCTAAACCAGGTGGAGGGCGCATGTAGACTTCATCTTCCAGTTCTCCTTGGAGAAATGCATTCTTCACATCCATTTGCCATAAGTCCCTTTCAAGATTTGTTGCAAGAGATAGCACAATCTGGATGGTGTGTAGTTTGGCTACTGGGGCAAACGTGTCTATGTAGTCTTCTCCATATGTCTGAGTGTATCCCCTTGCTACCAGTCTTGACTTCTTCCTTTCAGGCTTCCCATTGCTCAAGTATTTGATGGTGAATATCCATCTACTGGTGACTGCTTTCTTTCCTTTTGGTAACTCAGATTCATACCAGGTATCATTGACCACCATTGCATTGATTTCTTCACCTACTGAGTCTCTCCATTCCTTGTCTTTCATTGCTTCTTCATATGACCTCGGAATGTCTTCTTGATCTAGCTGACCCATAAACACTTGATGTTCTTCTGGAAATTGAGCCAAGGAGCAACTCACTGAGGTGGGATGTGCAACAGCCTGACTATTGTAATACACCCTTGTGTTTACCTAGTTAGATGGGTCTTTCCTCAGTCTTGTACTCCTTCTTAGTGTTTGGCCTTGTGCTGTCCTTCTTGCTGCTCTTCTTCTTCTTGAACTGGAGCAGGTTCTGGTTCTTGTGTACTCTCCTGATCACGAACATCTGACCCTTGTTGACAGTCCTGCTCTGCTGGTTCTGGTTCATTCCCCCCTTCAGGATCAGGATGGGTGTCCTCAGTGACTGGTGGAGGTGTACTAGCAGGCGCCTCCTTTGCATTAGAGAGACTAATGCCAAGACTTTCCATGATTATCCTCAGACTGTTAGCTCTATCTGAGGGTGCTTGAGACAAATCCTTCAAGTTATCCCAACTCTTGTCATCATAAAATCCCTTTGACTCTAGGAACTTCACATCTCTAGACACCATAACCTTCCTAGTTTCTGGAACATAGCATTTGTAGCCTTTCTGGTTTGGTGAGTACCCAATGAAGATAGCTTTGACACTTCTAGCTTCTAGCTTGTTCCTTAGTTCACCTGGGATCAACACAAAACACACACACCCAAACACCCGTAGATGATCAATGGAGGGATAAGCTTTGTTTAATACCTCATAGGGAGAGACATCTTGGAGGATTTTGGTAGGTATCCTATTGATCAGGTAGCAAGCTGTGATCACAGCATCTCCCCAAAAACGTTTGGGAACATTGGTGTGAAACATCATGCTCCTAGCCACCTCCATGAGATGTCGTTTCTTCCATTCTGCTACCCCATTTTGCTGGGGTGTGTATGGACAACTAGTTTGGTGGATGATCCCATGCTTGTTTTGATGAGCTTTGAAAGCATTGCTTGTATATTCTCCCCCATTGTCTGATCTAAAAATTTTGATCTTAACATTAAAGTGGTTAGTTATGTAGTTTTGAAAGTTCACAAAAGCTTCTAACACCCTATCCTTTAATTGCAGTAAGGTTAACTGATGTGTCCCTAGGATGCTCTTTGGTTGATGGGGATGGATAGATCCTTGCAAGAACGAATCAGGGACTCAAGTTCTTCAAGGTTGTGGATCTATTGGTGAAAAAAAGGGATGAGAGGGCTCTTGATACTCCTAGATGAATAACTCGGATATGACACACCAAGTAAACACCCTTAGGTCTCTGGATATTACACACCAGAACTTGACAACTTCTAGAGAGAGAGAGAGCCGTCAAGAGAGAAAAAGAAACTCGTTGATTGATAATTGCTTGAGTACAATAGGGTTAGGAGACCCTTTTAAATAAAAGGAAACCAGAGAACAGGCTCTCTAGGGTTTCGAAAATAGTAAAAAGTAAAACTATAGTTTAAAGATAACATAAGTTTTAAAATGTAATAAAATGTAAACTTCTGCTAGTCTTGGGCCGAGATAGAGCCTAAGTGATGTGTAAGACAAGTTGTGGCCTCGTTAAAAACCTTCCTCTGGAAAACCTCGTGGGACAAAACCAAAAGCAAGGAAAAGAGCACGCACCAAGTGTCTTGCCTAGACACTAACTCAGCTTGATGTAGAGATGGCTTGAATGGTGATCCAACAACATTCTCTTTAAGTTTCTTGACTCTGGAACGAGTCATGGGACCTTCTGGAAGGGCTAGAGCATCATCACCAGGCTGCTGGTGCAATGTGGCTTCATGTGGCTCATCTAGACTCTCCTTGTTCTCCTTAGTGATCTGGTCCATGATCACATCATCCCCTCCCTCTTGAAAAGGATTTGTCCTCAAATCAGGTTCATCTACATCAAAAGGAGCCAAGTCAGTGACATTGAAGCAATTTGATACATCATACTTACCTTGGAGATCAAGTTTGTAGGCGTTGTCATTGATCTTGTGGATGATCTCGAAGGGTCCATCAACCATTTGCATCAGCTTGGACTTCCTCTCGTTGGGGAACCTATCCTTCCTCAGGTGCAACTAAACTTGGTCACCTACTTCAAAGGTTCTCACACGTCTCCTCTTGTTGGCTTGCTTCTCATAAAGCTTGGTTTTCTGCTCAATGTTTTGTCTAGCCTAATCATGGATCCGTTGGACCATCTCTGCTTTCTTCTTACTGTCTAAACTGGTCCTTTCACACTCAGGAAAAGGCATTAGATCCAAAGGAGAGGTGGGATTGAACCCATAAACATTCTCAAAAGGTGAATACTTAGAAGCAGAATGCATAGCATGATTGTATACAAATTCACAGTGTGGTAAGTATTCTTCCCAAGTTCTTAAGTTCTTTCTAATGAATGCACACAGGAGTGTTCCTAAAGTTCTATTAACTACTTCAGTTTGTCCATCAGTTTGTGGATGACATGTAGTAGAAAACAACAGTTTGGTGCCTAGCTTAGACCAGAGAGTCTTCCAAAAGTAACTAAGAAAC
Organism: Moricandia arvensis; assembly: GCA_905132765.1. Lineage (NCBI taxonomy): Eukaryota > Viridiplantae > Streptophyta > Magnoliopsida > Brassicales > Brassicaceae > Moricandia > Moricandia arvensis. Next base: position 10,567 of record CAJHQP010012001.1, read on the forward strand.
TTAGTGTCCCTATCAGAAACTATAGTCCTAGGCATGCCATGTAAACGAACTACTTCTTTAAAGAACAGGTTAGCAACATGCAATGCATCATCAGTCTTATGACATGCTATGAAATGTGCCATCTTAGAGAACCTATCAACAACCCCAAAGATTGAATCCTTTCATGTTCTAGTCCTAGGTAATCCAACAATAAAGTCCATGGAAATGTCATTCCAGGGATGGTGTGGAATGGGTAAAGGAGTATACAGACCCTGGGATTGGACTTGGGACTTGGCATGCTTGCAAGTAGCACACCTCCCACAGATTCTCTCCACATCTCTCTTCATGTGCGGCCAATAGAAGTGATCCTGCAAAACTTTTAAGGTCTTGGCAATCCCAAAATGTCCCATTAGACTGCCCCCATCGGATTACCTAACAAAGAGATCTCTCAAAGAGCAATTAGGCACACACAATCTATTGTCATAGAACAAAAACCCTTCTTGTCTAAAGTAATGCCCTGCAGCAAACTTCTCACAAGATTCATAAGCTTCTTTGAAATCATGGTTAGTATCATACATATCTTTTATCTGCTCAAACCCAAGTAACTTAGCATCTAAAGTGGTCAAGAGAACATACCTCCGAGATAGTGCATCAGCAATTATGTTCTCCTTACCTTTTTTATACTTGATCACGTATGGGAAGGTCTCTATGAACTCAACCCATCTTGCGTGTCTCTTGCTAAGCTTACTCTGCCCTTTTAGATACTTTAGGGACTCATGATCAGTGTGTATGACAAACTCCTTGGGCCACAAGTAATGCTCCCACGTTTGTAATGCCCTCACCAAGGCATGGAGTTCTTTTTCATAGGTTGCATAGTTGAGAGTGGCTCCTCCAAGCTTCTCACTGAAGTAGGCTATAGGTTTCCTATCCTGCATCAACACAGCACCAATTCCAATTCCTCAGGCATCACATTCTATTTCAAAAGTTTTTGTAAAGTCAGGAAGCATAAGAAGAGGTGACTGAGTAAGCTTCTCTTTTAGGCATTGGAATGCCTTCTTTGTGCTTCTCCCCACTTGAATCCGTCATCCTTCTTTATCACTTCAGTCAAGGGAGCTGCAATGGTGCTAAAGTCTCTCACAAATCGCCTATAGAACCCAGCAAGCCCATGGAAACTCCTCACTTCTCCTACTGTAATTTGGACTCGGCCAGTCCTTGATGGCTTTGATCTTCTCCTCATTGACCTTAACTCCATCTGCACTCACAACAAAGCCTAGGAAAACCAAGTTATTCGTGCAAAAGGTGCACTTCTTCAAGTTGGCATAAAGCTTTTCATTCCTTAAAACATTCAGGACATCCCTAAGATGTTCTAGATGTTCTTCTAAGTTCTTGCTATATACTAAGATGTCATCAAAGTATACTACAACAGAAATGCCTATGAATGTACTAGGTGCATTGGTTAATCCAAATGGCATAACTAACCACTCATATAATCCATGTTTAGTTTTGAATGCAGTTTTCCATTCATCTCCTTCTTTCATCCTAATCTGATGATAACCACTTTTAAAATCTATCTCAGAAAAGATGCAAGAACCATGCAATTCATCAAGCATATCATCAAGTCTAGGGATAGGGTGGCGATACTTCACTGTGATGTTGTTGATTGATCTGTTAAGTTGAGGCATCTATCTTGGGGTTGATTAGAAAGAAGAGAGAAGAAGGGTTTGGGTCGACCTTGTCCGTACAAGGCCGTATAGGCCGTACAAGGCCGTACAAGGCCGTACAGGCCGTACAGGCCGTACAAGGTCGACCAAAAGCATTCGACCAATTTTTACCATTCGGGTAAAACCAAAGTTACCCGGCTGCTTTACTTGGAAGGTAAGCTTATCCATCCGTTGGAAAGGAAGAGGAGAGCCGCGTGGACAGGCTGGCACAGGCTGGAAGGATCAGCATCTTGTCAAATATGCTGATGCCATTTACTTGGCCAGGAAGCCTCGGTTTGAATTAGGCGCGCCCTCCCCTCAACCGGAGCCACATCTTTTATCTTCTGCTTTATGAAAACCCTTGTAACTCTCTCTATATAAGCATACCCCGAGTGGATGAATAAATTATATAGTTCTCTCTAAACTTTCGAGTCTCATAATCTTCTTCATAGTCTTTCATTAATCTTCTTAGTTCTTAGTCTAAACCGAGTCTTTCTTTCATCAAATCTCTTTCTAGTCTTGTTCTTGTTACTTATTCGTCTAAGATCTTAGAAGATCTTATGGTATCAGAGCCAGGTCACATCTCGGAGGGGTCAACTGTTGCAAGCTCAAGCAAGACAACCGATGGTGATAAGAGGGAGGCAAGTGAAGGAAAGTCCCTTGTTGCTTACACGGGTGGTACCAGCAGGAACAATGATCAAGACTACATCTGGAGGTCTGACATTGAAGCCCTCATCAAAATGCTCAAGGAGAATGGTAACACCTTTGGTTACCTTAATGGGTATTCTCTTGGTGCTTCAATGGTTGCTAGTAAGCTAGAAAATGTGATTGATCTTAGGACTGATAGAACTGGTAGGACATTAGAAATGAACCGCCAAAGTATTACTTGTTCTACTCCTAAAGATACTTGTCATATTGCTAATAGCTCAGCTAAACCTTTGATAGTAGACTCAGGAGCCTCCCATCACATGATAAGTGACACCAATCTGATCAAAGATATTGAACCAGCTAATGGTCATGTCATGATTGCTAATGGTGACAAGATTCCTATTAGAGGAGTGGGAAATCTAAAACAGTTTAGTAAGAACTCAAGAGCTTTCTATATGCCCGAATTCACTTCAAATTTGTTATCAGTTAAGAAATGTACTAATGATTTGAATTGTAAGGTGATATTCAATCCTAACGAGGTTGAGTTTAAGGATATTGA